>JAVTVY010036222.1:0-165175 GCA_036873755.1 Hanleya hanleyi | reverse complement strand
TTATAAGTATTCATTTCTGGCAAAAGTTGTTCAAAACTTAAGTGTTAATTACATGTGGATTTTTCAGGCAAAAAAAAAACAGGATTTCTTGTGTATGATAACATGTTTGCTCATCATGAGGATGTGGTTCCCTTGAAAGTTGTGCACTTGTTTGAAATGTTTATTCCAACTATTTGCCAATAAATCCTACATATTGAATGACGTTTCAAGCTTAACCCAGTAGAACTTGCTTGCCATGTTATAAGTATTCATTTCTGGCAAAAGTTGTTCAAAACTTCAGTGTTAATTCCATGTGGATTTTTCAGGCAAAAAAAAACAGGATTTCTTGTGTATGATAAAATGTTTGCTCATCAGGAAGATGTGGTTCCCTTGAACATTGTTGAAAGTTGTGCACTTGTTTGGAATGTTTATTCCAACTATTTGCCAATAAATCCCACATATTGAATGACGTTTCAAGCTTAACCCAGTAGAACTTGCTTGCCATGTTATAAGTATTCATTTCTGGCAAAAGTTGTTCAAAACTTCAATGTTAATTCCATGTGGATTTTATGCCATAAAAGAGAATTCCCACATCGTTCTGATATTTATTATTTATATACATTTATCACATAACTTTGTTGGTATTCAATGACATAAACTAAAGCCATGACATAAATATCGCATGTAACTAGTCAGGCCCTAATCTAGAAATGAAAGGCAGGGGTTGGTAATCCGGTTGAGGGGCAATCAAAGTTGCGAAGCCTCGCTCGCCATGAGAGCCTGCGGGGGGGGGGAGACCCCCCCCTTCCCCCTCGCAGCTCGCGGATTTTTTTTGTGAATGAACTGATAAATGATGCTCTCTGAAAGCATTTTGAAACTCTTTTCTGAAGTTTCAGCAATAAATAAAACCCCATACACAGATAAAATGGAAGAATATTCAGTATCCTGATTTGATATACACACAATTATCAATACCTCATTTTGTCGAAATACTGTAATAAATGCCCAGTGGTGTGTCCAGGGCTGTGTCAAAAAAAAAAAAAAAAAAAATATACCTCATTTTACTTCTGGTTATCCAAATCTCTTTAAAACCTGGAAATTTGTATATAGTTTGTTCTGGTACAAGTTTCACCATGCCTTTTGTATAATTGCTGTCTGTATTTTCAGAGTTTTTTATGTGTAGTAATTTTTTACAAATTGTTTGCATTTTCAAATTATTGGTCAAAATGAAGTTAGTAAATAAAAATTATAGAAGCCAGTGAAATGAAATTAATTTAATGCTCAATCTTATTTCAATTGTAGGTCTATTTCAGTATTTGCCTGTGAAAGTAATATTACGTCTATTCAAAATGTTATATTGTCTTGCAGAATTTGTGTTCCAAAGATATGCCATTATTTCTTAATTTAGATCAAAGGATATCAATGAATAAACACTTGATTTCGTCAACGGAGGTACTTTGATAGGCACATGCAACTCCCGTACGCGTTGTAGTACGTACGCTTGGTGTTGGAGTTTGTCAAGCCCGCCAGTGTCATCTGCCTCAGTGGGACTAGCCGCTTCCGCTTCCACTTTGCCGGCAAAACAACGATGTTAGCATCATCGTACAGGCACCGGACTTGTCTAGAGCCCGCTGTTTGTCCCTTTCATATCATGTGGAGTGTGGCATTGTAATTCTTTTGCAACGAGCTGAGCGGCTGTTTGAACAGCGCCTTGCACTTCCTGTCCTGGTTCTGGGGCCCTAACCAAGACGCAATACCATAAGCGTGTGGCCCTGAACATGCGTGATGTCGAGAGCCGAAACGAAAGTGAATGACAGAGAAACTTTACGTTTTACTCTTTTAGATTAAAACTTGTATATGGGAATTTGATTTGAGATAATATTTCAGAAATGGATGTCGCAATTCCAATGACAGAAGTCTGCCAGGCACACAAAATTGGACTTTTGCGCAACACGTGGTAATGACGAAAACTGGTCACCGGGTAATGATTTTTTTTTTTTTTTTTTTGCCAGCGGCAAGGGCACCCGAAGCCAACGGCAGCGTCCGAATATCGGACGCTGAGAGGTGCTAGATTAGGGCCTGCTAGTAACATAACACTTTCAAACACGTTGATTGGATAATACATGTACATGTAAATTGTAGTGTGAGAAAAAAACAAAACAATACTACACTTGGTCGTGATGTCACTGAACTATTTTTCCCATTGATAAAATTTGACTACGAAATACTATGTTTACAAGTGCAACAACAAAATAGATATCTGCAAGACGATCATTTAATCCATATATCGGCCTGCAAACTATAGTTGTCAATAGCCATATAAGCAGCAGTGCTCTGCAATGCATTATTTCGACAGTTTTGAGCTTCAGATTTTATATAAAGTACTCGCGTACCATAGTCCGTCATTGTTGTTTGGCAAATAGAATCAGCCAGCCATTTTGGGTACCATACCATCATATGATCTTTCTGATGAATAAAACCTGTACATGTATTTATTAGTAATATGGAATTTAAAAAAAAAAAAAATTCTCTTAATAAAGATATATACTTGTAAAATTATGTCTGTTTTATTTAAAAATTAGTTTATTGGAAGGAGTTTACCATTAAATTTGATTGAGGAGGGGAACTGTCGCTATATGTCTAGTTCTGATGAGGGTTTCGCTGGTCAGAAATAAGAATTTTCGGCCTAAAATAACCCAAAACTTGCACCCGCAGATACTAAACAATGAATACCAGGTATAACCTAGAAAAACAAAACGGGCAAGTAGGAGTCTGGGTTTTCACCAGTGTTATTGCAGGTGTGGCCCCCTAGGACCAGTATTTATTATACTATATATTTTAAATAAACCATGAATGTTCATTTTTATACGCCCGCCCAAAAGGCGGACGTATTATGTGATGGCGGTTTCCGTCCGTCTGTCCGGTTCTCGTGTCCGGTCTATATCTGGGACAGTTTCCTATCCACAGCTCCAATTTTTGGTGAGTGGATACCCTACGGGGAGACGATGTGTCGCGTACCAAAATGAAGGTCGAGGTCACAGGTCAAAGGTCACTGGCCCAAAAAACAGGAAATCACTGAAGTGTTCGTGTCCGGTCTATATCTGAACGTTTTCTATCCACAGTTGCAATTTTTTGTGAGTGGATACGCCAGGTGGAGACGATGTATCGCGTACCAAAATTGAGGCTGAGGTCAGAGGTCAAAGGTCACTGTTGCCAAAAATCAGGAAATCATTGATCGTTGACAGTTTTCTATCTACAGTTCTAATTTTTGGTGAGTGGATGCCCTATGGAGGGAACGATGTGTTGCAATGTAGGTCAAGGTCAGAGGTCAAAGGTCAGTGTGATCGAAAAATCAGGAAATCGTTAAAAATTTCTAATTTTTTGTGAGTGGATCCAATAGGCGGAAATGAAGTGATGCATACCAAAAATTAGGTCAAGGTCAAAGGTCACTGACCCCAAAATTCGGAAATTATTAAAAATAACATTTTTTGTGTCAGTAGATACATTAGGGGGACACAATGTGTCACATACCAAAATGTAGGTCAAGGTCAAAGGTCAAGGTCACTGTGACCCCAAAATCGTGAAATTGTTTAAAATCATAATTTTTTCTGTCCATTGAGGAATCGAGGGGAGACGGTTTGTCATGTACCAAAATTTAGGCCAAGGTCAAAGGTCAAGGTCACTGTGACCCCAAAATCAGGAAATCATTAAAAATCATGATTTTTGTGTGTGCATTGATAGATTGAGGGAAGACGATGTGTTATGTACCAAAATTGAGGTCAAGGTCAAAGGTCAAAGGTCAAGGTCACTGTGACCCCAAAATCAAGAAATCATTAAAAGTCACATTTTCATATGCCTGTCGAAGACGAGGTCGTGTAATGCGATGTTGCTTTCTGTCCATTCATCCATTAACATTTGTTGTCCATGCGATAGCTCTAGTTTCAAGGTATGGATTGGTACCAAACTTTGAATATATCTTACTCGCATGGCAAAGTGGAGCCATACATACGAGATCAATTTGTCAAAGGTCTAGGTCGCAGTCCCCCAAAACTGAATCCAGCTTAGCTGACTAAATGTGTTGGCATATTGTTGGAATATTCGAAGTTCTTTCCCCTGCATTTATATGGTATTGTCCTGTGGAGTTGTCTCACTCTCCCATGTTTGAAACGCTTCATTTAGTTAAACTGTTGTGAAATAAAAACCATACATTTACTAATTTAACGGGGAGAGGAGTCCTTTATGAACTTCACACCTGTTTATTAACTCAAGAACAAAGGTTTACTTCATCACTTCTTCCTTCATGAAAAATTCCCTCGTCTGAAAGGAATCCATTTGCATTTTAGTTTATCATTCAATATAAGATGTGATATATGTTACATTCTCATAATTGCTAGATCAATTGGAATCAAGGCTATTAAACAACCTTGCAATTTGAACCAATGTAATTCCAGATATACGGGCGTATATTGAAGCCCATTGGGCTCTTGTTCATATATTTTGTTCTCTGAGTTTCACTTAATATATGATGGGGGGGATAATTTCCGGGGGGGGGAGAAATTCCTAGGGGGGGGGGGGGGTTTTCCAGGGGGGGGAATCTTTCCAGGGGGAAGTTTTCCGGGGGGGGGGACTTTTCCTACACTCACCGTATCCCATCAGATCTCGAAAGTAAACATTTCTTCATTCTTTTGCAATATCTGCATGGATTCTTCCAAATGTTTGCTTATTTCTTGCAATATAGATCTGAATGATAAAAGAATTCAAATGGATTACGTGTTCAAAATGATCATCAGCTTAGCATGTCATCACCTGGTTGAGAACTCGCCAACATGTCACATGCATGATGACATGCAGCGAACACCAGTTTAACTCGTGGTACGTATTACAGGATCCAAAATAAATAATGTATGAAGAACAGTCAATTAACAAATTACACTCATTACATTCTGTTGTGAAATGGTCAACGATATTTTGAAATACTGTGGAAACTGAACAGCCTTAAAAAGGATGTTCTCAAGCTCTGTTGTGTTTTGGAACTACATGTATATCGGCTTAGTGTATAAAACTTCCTCAACTTGTGTCATAACTTTCATATTAAATAGCCACCCATGTATTACAACCTACAGTTGCATGCATTTAAGATCAGCTTCCATTGAGAGATACTGCAGTATGAACGAGATCGAGATAGTGACACGGGCTTCCACAGGGCCACAATGTAAACAAAACTAGGATAAACTAGAACTAATGGACCCAAAATTTTAGACTGGTACAGATATTATAGTACATGCAGGATTGTATCATTTATTTAATACACGATATATGAGCAGAAGATTCGCATCTTTACTTCGCAGACAGGTAATGCCTCCCTGGCAGATTCGCAAAAAAAAAATGAGATAATTTAATCTTCTTGAATAAAAAGGTAAGATGGGTGTGAAGCCTGCAAATTCGGAACATTGAGCGTATATCATCAAAACTGACTTTGTTTCATCGCTTGAATTCCCCCTTTCTGCCATGGTCCATGGTGGATTATTTACATTGGACGTATTATATTAGGTGAGAAATACAGCTTCTTCAACAGGGCTTAAGTCGGCATGCATCTATGACGGGCAAGATAGTGTTATAGTACATGTACGTACCCCATGTTTTTTTATCGATTACTCTCTCCTGACCGGAAGTGTTCTCCTTGTCAGAGTATTCCCACACTCCTCCTCTAATCGAGTTATTGCATATTAATACTTTGGGGTAGTATTTATATTGTGGAAGGGTTAAGATGAGGTCAGTATTATTTGTGCAGTGTTCATTGTTTTCATTTTCATGCAACATTGTAGCGATGTGGATGCAACATTGTATTTATTGTTACATATTGTCATATTATCATAATCAAGGAAGATTATGGACAGAACATACATGCAAGAAGCGAGTCTTTCATCTCTCACGGCTGGAGAAGAGCGTGGGGAATCCTCTGACAAGGAGAACACTTCCGGTCAGGAGCGATTAATCAATGGAAAAACATAGGGTACTATAACACGATCTTGCCACAGATGGTTTCATCTGTCCACAATACACACAAAATGTAAATATATAGCCTACGCTGTTGGTGACACTGGGGCATGCGTCACTTGATAATGTATTTACCTGTATCCCACATCTCAGGAATCCAGAGCTGTGGGATGGGGAGAGGAAGCCAATGGGCTAATGCAGCCCATGTCAGTCCTTCGCCTGCCAAATCTATGTAAACAAATACTAGAATACAGTATATGTTTCTACTTTCTAGCTAGCCATTGCATATGAAAATATGACAGAATAGCTAGATTTACTAGTCTGCATAAAGTGGACAATTACTCTTACAAAAACATAGAAATAATCCAGAGACACATGTACAGATATGCACACATGTATACACAATTCACACATTCTGCTCTTTCTCATCAGGACATAGATTAGCTAGGCTCTTTGAAATAAACAAAGGAAATATTATTAATAAAGATGGCTACTTTGCTAATTTTCTAAAAATAAGAACTTTAGAATCCACATTATACTACCATTAATATAGCAGCAAGCTTACATTCAATAACTTAAAATACAGTGCAAAATGTAGTAAAAATAGCAACAACTAACCTTGATTCCAATCCAGAGAATAGTCCAGAAAACCCCCAAATTAATAAACTGGTCTGCTCTACCTACATGTACATAAAGTGGACTGGCAGATTTAAAAGCAGATTTAAACAAATTCAAAATACAGCCAATCAGGATAACTCCTGATTGAAGATTTAAACTACTGACCAATCACTAAGCAGGTTCAGGCTTCTTTGTAATACAATGCATATCTACCAGCAGGTTGTAAGTTAAACAAAGACAAAGGACACTTAAAACAATAGCCACTCTGAACATGTAGGATTCCAACACAGAGCAAGTAAAGATTAACCCCTCTACATGTACTAACTATACATTAACCCTTACATGTATCAGTAATTAAAATACACAAAAGTGGTACCCTTCCACATCTGCAAAAATCTGGTAGAGATGCTACCAAGTAGCCTACATGTACAATGAGCCTTACATGTATGTGTCGACTTGGTGACACTTTGATCATGGATCATGGAATCGTGAACTCTGGCCCAATTTGGATGTCCCTGCATGAGGGTACAATTTGTGGAGTGGGGGGTGAGAATCGTGACGATCATTTTGACTATAGATTATAACGCCAGGCTTTATTTGAAGGTTTAATGATTTAATTTCTTTTCATGAAACTTTGGCCCGAGCATTTTACTATCAAAATTTGTCATATTCTAAATGCTGTCTTCTTGGCCATGATTATGGTTTTAATTGTCATGATATCAATCAGTATTATTTTGTTATAAACCGTTGAGGTAATCAGTTTCGTTTTAACTTGCTCAAAATTAATGTGCTAGACAGGACATTCAGAGACAAAATCAATATAGACTTAAGTTTTCAACTTTGATCTATTCAAAGGAACTCTGTGTCATGAATGGGCACACTTAGCTGTTCTGATTAAAAAGTCGAGTTTATAATGTAAAATAAATATAATTTTGCTGAAATATAATTTTGATATTGAAGTGTATGTTTAAGGGAAGCTGCTGGTTCACAGGAGTCTGGGGGGGGGGGTGTCGTTGGGTGCAAACAAGGTTAACCCCCTCTCAGCCCCAAATGTCTGTTATTTGTTATGTTGAACAGTACAGTCTTGGGGCTTTCCAGTATTAAGTATAAGCATGAGAAACGACCCCATCTCAAGAAATCCTTCAGTGCTCGCAAAACCCAGTCGACAACTCGCCAATGGCGACTATAAAATGACAACTGGCGACTGAATTGTTCAGTTACTCGCGACTGTGTCGATTAAAAAATAGAGTAAATCGCCAAAGTAGCGAGCGAATTTTTGGTTCATGAAGTGTTTAGTCACCAAAGTAATTTTGTGTTCAGTTTATCAGGCAGCAAAATCCGATCAGGCGGAAAATGTACAGGAAGTAATGAGAAAATAATGTCGACGATACTCAGACATGGGGAAAGCCTAGTCTATTTCTAGAGCCCATGTGGTCTGATGTAATATCCGCGCCCTTGAAACCATGTGCAGGCAAGGCATGGACGGATCCTTATTTGGCGTGACACAATAACATCACGTGCTCGCCCCCAAAAAGTTCATTCACGACCCGCTGACTGTTCTCAGCCAATGAAATCATCGTAGTAGAACTTAATGTAAACAAATTCTATGACACAAACTTTTTGGGAATTTGCAAGTTCAAGGTCAAGAGTTCAAACGGCCCGTGCCATTCCAGTGCCAGGCATGGACGGATCCTTATTTGGCGTGACACAATAACATCACGTGCTCGACCCAAAAAAGTTCATTCACGACCCGCTGACTGTTCTCAGCCAATGAAATCATCGTAGTAGAACTTAATGTAAACAAATTCTTTGACACAAACTTTGTGGGAATTTGCAAGTTCAAGGTCAAGAGTTCAAACGGCCCGTGCCATTCCAGTGCAAAGAGATTACGATTGCCTAAAGCACGACATGTGCGTTTTAACTGTATTGTCGCTTCTAAAACAATTGTGGTGAAGTTACACCAGCTCAGTAATTTGGTATGCTGAAAGACATGTGGTAAAAGTTGCAGAGAAGAGTTTGGAACTTTTGTTTCACCTGACCGACTTTTCGTTCTGGCCATCTCGGAGTTGCGTAACCGACAGATGAATGATCGTTTCGTTCACGCAAAATTTCTAGGGTACTAGGGTAGGCAACATGTTGTTTTTTTCTCTTTTTGTTTCAAACTAACACTGGATTATCATGTTGTTGGAAACACTGATTCGTATGTAATTTTATTACATGAAAAGATCGCTCTGGATTGGCGAGTGAATAAAACATCAGGTCGCCAATGTGGCGAGTAAATTTTTAGCCCTACTCGCCAAATGGCGACCAACTGGAAAAAAAATTTGTGACCCCTGTCCTGGCTATGCCCATGTGTGTAAAATTGTTCGACTGTGTAAATCTTACAGGAGTATGTGTATATAGTATATCTTTATTTAATGAGGGTTACTCTGTAACTTGCAAAACTGTAAGTATGTACAATGTGTCCTATGCGAGTGTCGATAATTAGGGAGGTGGAAGTCGGACACACCGCATGATATCAGAGTTTCAGACCTTCGAAGTTCAAGTGCCTCCTATACACATGTATTTCCTATATTTTTGAGTCATTCCTATATTTTACTCAAAACCTCCTATATTTTGAGTTTTTCTCATGAAAACTTTCACCAATGCTCTGAAATGCATCAAATTGGCACGAAGAAATACATTTCAGAAAAAAAAATATTCAGACATCTAAATCTCTTTCTTGAACAAGCACTACATGTATACATGTAACTGCATTCAGTGGAAATAATTTGATTAAACACCAGAAACCAGAAAAGTTTGGAACATACAATGTAGTGATGACCTCTCTTACACTCCTTTATTTCCTATATTTTATTAAGAAAATTTCTTCCTCCTATATTTTGGCAAATTTCCTCCTGTATTTTCTCCTATATTTTCACTGTGAGCCACTTGCACCCCTGGAGTTTCAAATATTTCAAAAAGTTACAATTTATTTTCCGCACAGTGGTCCTGATGGGCAAGAACACCATGATGAGGAAGGCCATCCGTGGTCATCTTGAAAACAACCCCGACCTGGAGAAACTGCTACCACACATCAAGGGTAATGTGGGATTCGTGTTCACCAAAGAAGATCTGCTCGACATCCGTTCTCTACTGACTGAGAATAAGGTTAGATTGTTATCCCCCGCTGTCGGGGCTGTGATTGAGCAGTCGTTTTCAAATGCGCCAACAGCAGCTATTATCACTTCCAGATGCAAATCATACTAGCATAAATTTTCATATGCCCCCTCAGAATGAGGCCGTCTGGTCTATGTCTGGGACAGTTGTCTACATCTACAGTTAAAAATTGTGGTGATTGGATATCCTAAAGGGAGACGATGTGTCGCATGGCCAAATGGAGGTTGAGGTCAGAGCTCAAATGTCCACTGGCATAGAAATCAAAATATTGTTGAACTGTTCGTGTCCGGTTTATTTCTGTGCAGTTTTCTATCCACCAATCGGTTGCAAATTTTTGTGAGCGGATACATTGGTAGACAATTTGTCTTCATAATGGTTCCCCCTCCCCCAGGTCTGATACAGTGATAGGGTTATTACAATTTCCATGAAACTAACAATGTTCTTCAACTTGCTTGAAGAGTCCGCCTTCAACAATACTATTTCCTTCTAATAAAAGAAGACATTGACTCAATGTTCAAAAAACTTATTTTGAGAGAGAAATTTGTAAAATTGCACTATTTTGTTACGTGCTGTTGACACTCAAAAAATGACATGACATTTATTTCATTCACCCTTTTGGTTAATTGTGGTAGGGGAACATTTTGCTGATGTCACATCATGATAATAATAGCCTGTTGTAAGTCTGTAAGATGATCTTTGGTTGCTTACAGGTGAAAGCCCCGGCCAAACCCGGTGCCATAGCCCCATTGGATGTGAAGATTCCTGGCCAGAACACTGGCCTGGGTCCTGAGAAAACGTCTTTCTTCCAGGCTTTGTCCATCCCGACCAAGATTACGAGAGGAACCATTGAAATCTTGGTAAGCTATCTGTCTCTCTTGTCACTGGTTGTCTCGATGAAATCCAGATTCTGTCCATAACTGGTTCCCACGAGTTTTCTGAACTCTTTTGTTTCTCTTTGTCATATCAAGAAAGTTTTTATTCTGTTTTCAAAGATTTTGAGTCGCAGGGATATTTTCTGTTCGATATGGTAAACACACAACTTTTTAATTTAGTCCATATACAATAAGGCATTTAGCACTTGTAGGCAGGGCTTCAGATTAACCCAATTTTGGCACACTCAAATATGTGTGGCAAATATTTCTTTAGCCAGGGAATCCTGCTCAAATTAGTGAAAATCTGAATTCTGGCACAATAGGTAGACTTTAACTCAAATATGATGGTTAATTGATGAGGAAACAACATGAGCATATAACTAAACATTGATTCTCAATGCAAGAAAAATTTTAAAAAATAAATTGGGCGCATCCTAATTTGGGCACAATGTTGTATCAAGGGGTAATCTAAAGCCCTAACCTAACTTCAGTCAAAATTAAAGGGAAGGGAATCGTCAGCTGATTAGCTGATTTCAGACTTTGCTATCTAGAGATTGAGAAATAAAGTTACAGTTCTGTCTTAAAATTCGCAAGCTTGCCTTCATCCTGGTGGAGTAGAAAATTTCAGACCTCTTGAGAACTGTGGATTCCCATATCTGATTACTTCTGGAGGGAGCCCAATCAGAAATAAGAAAGCTGTATTTACCCATACCAAGCAATCTATCATGCTTGCATTTATGGCGAGAAGTTACATTGTAGACTATAGTTCTGGTGATTTAAGATAGGGTTTTCAATTTTTGTAAATGAGAAATTGCAATTTGATCAGGCCAGTGCCCACAAGGCCATGGTGAATCAAGGATAATAACTCGCATAGACTTGGTTTCGAGGGGAGACCACTCTTAATATATCAGTTCGCTAATTCGCTTAATAATTCAATCACAGGAAGTAAAAAAATCAGCGGGTGTCAATTTTATTGACAACAAGAAGTTGACAAAATGATCCAAAATCATATGTTGAAAAAATTATTTTAATGGTTTTAGAAGGTGTTTGAATTTATTAGAACAACTGATTAAATTTTGTCCACATAATTGAATTCTAGCAGAATGATTGAATTAGAGGAATTACTGAAAGTTTGAAACATGGTTACATGTATCTTTGTGCTGGGGGATATGCAAAAGTTTAGTCCACAGACGAGAGAGACTTTTGACCCCATTTCCCTCATCATAATACTTCAATGTTGGCAGACCTCCTCATTCCCTAAGAAAATCTATAATGTTACCGTATATAATATTTACAGAATGAAGTGAACTTGATCAAGGAAGGTGACAAAGTGGGTGCTTCAGAGGCTACACTTCTGAACATGTTAAACATCTCCCCCTTCAACTATGGTCTGATGGTCCAAATGGGTAAGTACATTGTACTGGGGGGACAGGCTAATGCAGATAGTGAGAGCTGACGTCTGGTTTTGCCATGGAGCCTATTAGGGCTGTTCCATTTAAAAAGGTGTAGGAGGGGCGGAAGGCAGCTTTGAATTATACCTCGCCACCCATAGAAATTGTATTGGCCTTCCCAATGTTGTAACATGGATTGAAGGGAATTTCCTCTTATGACCCATAGAATAATATATTGAGTGCCTTCCTCCCCTTCCATACCTTTTTGAATGGAACAGCCCTTATGGATTTTCAAGTTTACATGTGTCCCATTTCCAGACATTATAGGCATTTCCACTAAATACGTTTTGCTGAACACTTGGGATTATCCTCGATAAATTGTGCAGATAAAAAATATTCCTGTTAGCCTTCTCTCAAGCTTGCTGAGATAAATGCGGAAGTGTATGGCTGCACTGCGCTCCACAAATTGGGTTGCATTTCTAAAGCAAAAGGATATGTGATGTTTACATGTGAAAATTTCATTGTTTGTGACGGTATTAATTAAAGCTGATATTTTTTCAATACAAAACTATATTTTTCTTGAAGACTATATACAGACGGAAGTATCAGCCTGGAAAAAAATAACGATCAGCTGAATAAAATGAATTTATGATTCATCAAAATTTGCTCCTTGGCCTATTTTGGTATTTTTGAGGCGTTTATATGGAAGATTTTCTCTTGTCACAAATATTTGACAACTCGAACCAAAATAAAACTTGATACTTTCAAATGACCAAACTTCTAGTATCTTGTGCAAAAATATAATTTGGGTTTGAGGTGTCATAGTTTTGTTACGAGAGAAAACCCTCCCCATAAATGCCTCAAAAATATCAAAATAGACCATGAAGCACATTTTGATAAACCATCAACTCATTTTTATGCAACTGACCATTCATTATTTTTCCCAGTCCGATGTCAGTATGTATTCTTCAAGAAAAATGTTTTTTTTGCAGATTTTGGATTGAATAAAGTTTCAGCTTTATTACCGTCAGACACAGAGGAGTTTTTCACATGTAAACATCACACATCCTTTGATGGTGTGAATGCACCACCTGTCAATTTTCAAAGCAGAATCCCAGTGTTATTAGGTGGTTGGTGTCTGAAAAATAAATCAAATTTTCTTAAGTTGCATTATCGAGGGATGATGTTAGTTAATTTGTCTTAATAATATTTCATGACCAGTTTATTCTTTCAGACTTGCCTGCTTCTTATACTAGTGCCTACGTGGCCATTAGTTTTAATTAAATACATGTGCATAGGGCCAACATTGATTAAGTCTAATTTTGAGGTCACCGTCATAATTACTGACATATCAGCTGAGAACTTGATCTAATCAAAATTCATAAATTGTGGTGAATTTGAAATAAAAATATTCGGAAAAGTTAGATGGGGCTGTGATCTACTGGGGCTTTTGTTCAGATCCCCCTTGAACCAGCCTTTACATTATTTTATGCGTGTATTTTCAGTTTACGACTCGGGAAGTGTGTATGAGCCTATGATCCTGGATATTAAGATGGATGACCTACGTGAACGCTTCATGCTGGTCAGTGATACATTCACCATTTTTTATCTGCCCAGTCAATAGCAAAGTTATTGACTCCAAAATTTAGAAAAATACGATGTCCGACAGGACTAAAACATGGTCAAATAGACTTTGAACCTGATGACCTCACTGCACTGCATTGTGGGAATAAGTGAAGTGTAAATCCACCATCTTTGGACTATGCAGGTGCGATCTTTCATTCAGTTGGCATGCTGTTATACAAGGACGACACATTTTTCAACCCCCATGAAAATAGGTTTACGTTATGGGGTTATCTTATTTAAACAATGCTAGTCATTATTATTGGACGAGTGCTCATTCACCCCCATGGGTTCATTCACCCCCCATGGGTTAGTTTATAGGGATAGGGAGATCGCGTGCCCTTTCTATACTACTCATCGCGCACTACTCATCGCGCATGCGCAGTCGACCCATTCTACTGTAGGGTGCAAGCCTGGCCCATGGAATCTCGGGTAGCGAAAACCCCAGGTCTCTTGCCCCACCCTATCCTGTGCCACACCTATAGGGATAGGGAGATCGCGTGCCCTTTCTATACTACTCATCGCGCACTACTCATCGCGCATGTGCAGTCGACCCATTCTACTGTAGGGTGTAAGCCTGGCCCATGGAATCTCAGGTAGCGAAAACCCCAGGTCTCTCGCCCCACCCTATCCCGCGCCACACCTATGCGACCCGCTGTGCAGTGGGTAAAGAGGAGGAGTAGAGTCAGACACGCCACGGATTATACTAGGGAGATTTTATGATACAGCAGCAACTTCGTTGACACACAGCTAACGAGTAAAATGCACAAGAGAAGACACCAATCATGTACATTCATAAATACATGTTTGCACTGCCCTTCTGGTGATCTACATGAATTAAACATGGCGCGCCTCACCTATCCCTGTACCTGCAACTATTTTCTGATGTATTTCTTCATCCGCATGAAGCGTTAGTACTCCGTGGTAGTCCGACCATTTTGAATTTTTTTTTTTTTTTTTTTTTTTTACCCTCTTGTTGCACATTCTAACAATGTTGAAATTTTCCTGGTTTGTTTTTTTTGCAGGGAGTGCGTAACATTGCCAGCATCTCCCTGGCCATTGGCTATCCAACTGTAGCCTCCGCTCCACACTCCATCATCAATGGATTCAAGAGGCTTCTGGCCATCGCCGTGGAAACCGACATCGATTTTGAGGAGGCCAACATGGTAAGAGGGCACATAATTCACATTCTGGAGCCTCATAAGAAGATAAAACCCATGTATTATTTGTCTAAAATTTGATTCATTTAGTCAAATTTAATTGAAGTGATCTTGGATTACTGTCTTTTTAAGTCACTGATTACTTTGAGGTTGTTAGAGCAAGCATTTCACAATCTGTACCGGTATGCCTGAAATAACATCAACCGATCACCCCCATCAGAGGATATGGAACATTCCATGACCCATCTGTATATGAATGGAGGGCTATCCCATTCTGATTTGCAGGGGGTTCATTAGAAATGCCAGGTGCTTGTTTCCGGGCTTGGTATGCCAATTTTCAAAAGTTTCTGTTGTATAGTGCAGAAGTTATTTAGAAAAATTGATTGAAAATCCGAGCAATAAACAGACTGAACCATTTGAGGCATTATGATAAATAATCCCTCTAATAATTGAGCACCCCCATCATTTTGGGGACAAAATTCAATTGGCTGTTCTAATAAATTTGTTCACTCCCTAAAATATTGAAATAATGAAGAAATAATGGATTATCTGCATGATTGTAGACCATTTTGTCAACTTGTTCTAATAATTTTGATCGTCTCCAGAATGTGATTTAAGTGATAGCATTACCATACTGTCCTGTTCATATTAATTAGTTGCCTACATGAATTGGGAGCTTGTCAAAAAATCAATAATTAACTCTGCATAAATTTTTGTGTCACAAACTGGTCTAAAATATGAGCACCATTACTCTGTGATATTGATAATATATCCCGCTTGAAATTTTGTTGCAATTCTCCCCATATAAAACTCCAGTACTGATGTACAGATTCAGCACCCTCAGCATTTAAGGTGCAAATAGAGCACATCAATTTAGACAGCTAGGGCACAGTTGGGGTGCCCTATCTGCGCCCCCTATTTTGCCATTAGACTCAATGTGGCTAGGGCGCAAAATAGGGTGCGTTCCAAATATTTTCATTGCCCCTTATATGCGCTGTATTAGAGAATAGGGTGCAGTCTTGGGGCGCAGTTGGGCACGATTAGGGCGCACTCTGGTCTCAATAGCAAGCATGTTGTACTGATAGGGTGCAATTAGAGTGCGGTTGGGGAAGTTTTCATAAATTGAAGAAGCAAATAAGGTGACAGATGCTTTATTGGCATCTACCTCATCTAATTAAGTTAACATGTAATTTTACTCTGCAGGAACATTATCTTCATCTACAATATGCATTCTTGGTTTGAATTACATTTATAAGAAAATAATATGTACTACACTTTAGCTGTTGTAGAATTGGCACACTCGCTCTTCCTTGAGCTTTTGTCTTCAAATTTCTTCTATACATATGTCTGAAACCTTTTGCATTACCTAATTGCTGAAAACAGAGATAAAAGACACACACCATCCTGTTCACTGGACATGAAATCTTGCAGTTAACTGGACATGAAATCTTGCAGTTTAAACTGTTTTTCTTCAAAACCAATATGACAGTTTTGCACTCAGAATAATAGCACAAATGATGTACTGGTATGGCACAGGTGGGGTGCAGATGAGGAGCAATATCTCTGCAAAGTCTGAGTTTTTTGTGGAAATAATATTAAAAGTATAAAGTCCATATGTCACATTATGAATTTGTAGCCCAGAATAGTGAAGAAAGCAGACAGGATGCAGCCTGAATTTTTGTGGTAAAAATAATGGTTTTGTTTTATGAAGGGCATGCATGTAGATACCTACATGTAGGTGATTACTAGCTTTGTGAGTGAATGTTGGTGGAAAAAAGTCCAGAAGGCAGGGAACACGAGTTTACTTGTAGGGCTCAATCTTGAGCTTTGGGTAAAATGTCCAGAGGGCGCAATTAGGGCGCATTCTGAATTGTGGAAAAAGTAGTTATGTCCACAAGGCGCAGATAGAGCAGCGCAGATAGAGCGCAGTCAGAATTTTGGAGAAGATGGCTATGTCCACAAGGTGCAAATAGAGCGCAGTCTGAATAGTCAACAAAATTTCTACGTATTAAATCTGGAACCGCACCATACGAATGTTCTTAGCAGGGGAGAATTTTCTTACATGTACCGATAATTGAAAATTTTACTTCAGTAAAGATTTTGTTTTTTATACCTTTATTTTTTTAATAGTAATACATTGGTATAGAGGGAGTTCAGAATAGAAAACATTGTGAACAACTTCAAGAAAATGGACACAAGGCGCAAATAGGGTGCAGTCTAAAGCTTGGGAATCTCCACAGGGGCAAGTAGGAAGCAATCTGAATATCAGAGAAAATCTCAAACTAAATAAGCCGCAGTAAGGACGCACACCCTATCTCCAGTTTCTAGGGCGCATTCCTGAAGGGTGCAATTAGGGCGCAGTGGGGTGGATGGGATGGAGAAATATGGTGCAGTAGATTAGCAAGGCGCAAGTGGGATGCAGATGGGGCACGCGCCCTATTTAGGGGTGGGGCGTCATGTTCCAGTCTCCATTACATAGGGAGATGTCATAATGTTTCGGGTTTCAGTGGACAAAGGTCATTAATGCTGTATAAGGTGATAACAGGCGACCTTCGTTTCTGTCACTTCTATCCCATGCCCCGTGAAATTGCAGAATGATAAACTGTACACACCTCTATGACCATACATAGTATTATTGACCTTCGTGCGAATATGTTATATCTCCCATTGAAATTTAGTGCCAGTAAATGAAGTATTCAAGCAAAATGAAAATTTATGCAGAGTTAATTATTGATTTTTGACAAGCTCCAAAGTAGCTGACTATTAAATGGACAAACTTTAGCTGGAAGACGAACAGATAGTGTTGATGTAGTATACCGCTTGTGAGGGCTTCTTAATCTGGGACAGCTAAGATTATTCTTAACAAAATGACTCGTCTCTGATAGGAGAACTCAAAAATGTTGAGTGTTATTTTAGGAGAAGAAAGTGCTCAATATTTAGAGTAAAATGCTGTTTACTGCTTGTAAATTTTCCCAGCGGTTGCAGAGATATGCAATGTAGTTTTCTGTGATTTAGAGATTTTATGCAAGTGAGTTTTTATGGTGATATTCATTGACAAAAAACTACTGTCTAACCACAAGTAACTAGTTAAGTATCAAGAAATAATGGGGGGAAAAAAACACTGTTAACCATATTTTAGAAACTATTGGTAACTATTAAAGTCCCAGAAGTGGTCAAATGACAAGTAATGCAAATAATCTGACTTCAAGGCTTATTAGAAAAGAAGATATTTGTCTGTGTGATTATCTCCAGAACAATGACCTCTTGTAAGCTCATTTGCATACCAGATTTCTACCATTTTCGAATGTATTTTTGAGTGTGATATCTTGGCAACAAAATGGGAATATCTTGATGAAATATTCTTCAAAATATGGCGATCACATAAGTCTTTTGGTAAGTTGTGATTTTCCATTTGGATTCTCCTTGAAATAATCCCCAGAAGAAAGGGTGTTGATCTATTGTAAAAATATGTAACTAACTAAAATTTCACATTTCGATCTAATGGGGGGATGGGGGCTCATAACCGTAATTATAAAGTTTCCTTTTCTGTCTAATTTTCAGGCTAAGGAATACTTGAAGGATCCATCTAAGTTCGCCGTGGCCGTGTCGGCTGCAGCTCCGGCTGCTGGAGGTGGCGCTGCTGAGGAAAAGAAAGAAGAAAAGAAAGAAGAGGAAGAGGAGGAATCTGATGATGACATGGGATTCGGGTTGTTTGATTAAGGAGACCTGTGCCTCAGACCATTGCAGTTGCCCCAGGAAACAAGGGTCACTTGCCCATTCCTGTAACACACAGACCACAAAACATGCCGGCTCAGCCATATGGCATTGGTCTGTTCAAATGTGACAACTGGAATAAAAAAAAATACGGGAATTTGAATGATTTTGATCTCGTGTTTTATGTCTCGAGTGCTGATCCATTCTCCATGTTCTCATGGCATCAGCTTATCACTCCAGCTGTTAGTTAAACCCTCTGATTGCATTGGGGTTAAACACAGTCTGCACACGGCCCTCGGCCTATCAATGTGTGCCCCATGGGGGCTCTGGAAATTGACCTGGGGTATCATCATGAACACTAAGGAAAGAATTGAGGGCCTCGGCTCCTCAGACATCTAGTTGTAAGCGGTGACTAAGGCAACTGTTAATTATGGCCCCCCCCGGGGGGGCATATAGCGATCGCTTTGTCCGTCTGTCCGTCCGAATTTCTTGTCCGCGCGATATCTCGGTTAATATTTGATGGACAGGATTGAAACTTGCATGAAATGTGGCCAGTGCCTCGTAGTTGTGCAGCGTAGAGTTTTTTCCGAGTTCCGGTATAATTTTCAAGAGTTATGGCCCTTTTTCTGAAATGTCTGTGAATGGGACTTGTCCGGGCTGGATCTTCGTTAATATTGTATGGACAAGTACGAAATTTGCATGATATGTGGTCAGTGCCCCACAGTTGTGCAGCGGAAAGTTTATCCCCATTTCGCTTATATTTTCAAGAGTTATGGCCCTTTGTTCCTGAAATCTCCGTGAATTCGGGCTGGATCTCGGTTAATATTATATGGACAAGTATGGAATTTGCAGGATATGTGGTCAGTGCCCTGTAGTTGTGCAGCGTGAAGTTTCTCCACGTTTCGCCTATATTTTCAAGGGTTATGGCCCTTTGTTCTTGAAATCTTTGTGAATTGGGCTTGTCCGGGCTGGACCTCGGTTAATTTTGTATGGACAAGTATGGAATTTGCATGATATGTGGTCAATGCCCCATAGTTGTGCACCGTGAAGTTTCTCTGCTTTCAGTTATATTTTCAAGAGTTATGGCCCTTCGTTCATCAAACCTAAGTGAATGGGATATATTTATTTTGTTCAGGCTGGATCTCAGTCCATAACCGATTTGGGCTGGGAAAATGCCTATAAAATTGTTATTCTACATTCCAAAGTGGACCACATAGGTCCCCAAAAAGAGTGAATTGGGTGCAAATTTCAAAGTTCACTGATCGCTTTATAATTGGTTCATACTTTATGTAATAATCACGAGACAATGCATACAATAGCCAAGAATGGGGATACAATAGCCAAGTCTGGGGACAACAATGTGTCTAGACATGTGCCTTTTCAACGACACAAAGACCCAGACAATAGTGCCTACATGAAGTATCAACCTCATAATTTCACCACAATATACTCCCAAGGAATGTAGGCCTCATAACCAGGTCACATTTCGGATTTGGCGAAAGCCCTGGCGAACATCTTGCATCAAAACATTGTATTATTACTTGTTGGTCGATACTCGGAATATGTATTATGCGAGGCATGCCGAAAAAAGTGACTGAAACAGAATTTTTATAATTATCCAAATTAGGCCTCCACCACCGACAGAACAGAACAATGGCGGGGCAGTGTCGGATTGAAGCGGAAGGGGGGTGGGCATACAACTGAGCAATCTCTGATTGCTTCCTTGCTGTGTTATTTATTTGTTTCTCGTAACCTGGCTTGTGAAAATACAAATGCTGAGTGCGATAATTATTCATTATTAAATTGCAAACCAATTGCATACAAATATGAAGAAAATGAGCAAGTTTTACTCATGAAAATGTAAATCCCTCATGAATTTTAATTATTTGCCCTCAAAATATAGATGAGGGTTGGTTACGGGAAATGAACCATTAATTATCAGCGGCCTAACTGGGTGTGAGCGAGTCAATATGATATAACGTCGTTTTCAACTATATCCAGTCCTATTTCTTTTCACACCCGAGAATCCCCTGGTTGCCCCAGTTAGTCGCCTCTTACGACAAGCTATCTGACAAGCCAAGGCAGCTATTCTTACCATGCCCTGGAGTGTTCACAATGACACCCCGCGATCGAGCCCCACAGAGTGCGACTACCTGAGGCACCCATGGGGATTCAGAGTGAGAAAAGAAATAGGAACAAAAGATCATGAAATATAACTGAAATATTGTTGAAAATGTCAAATCATATTCACTCAATCGTCCAATCAATGTGCTTGTTACAAAATGGAGCAGAAAGTGCTCTGGGGACTGATCATCGTATATGGCTTTGGACACCACATTCAAATGATGAATTGAGCGGAGTGCTGCCCAAGAAGGGACCGTGACCAACTTTCAATGGTCATGGATCTAAATATAAAGGTTTATTAACATCCAACTGGCCCCAATATGCTTGTGAAATCAACAGTCGAAGGCCCATGAAGCTCATCTCCCATCTACACGCTGGGTCGATTTCATGAAAACTCTTGAGCAAGAAATATACTTTTTGTTTGAAAGAGTGTGTAAACCATAAATGGCAGCTTTTGCTTGGGAAGTCCCTGCACAATACCAAACATGCTGCCATCTATACACTCGATGCAAGGAAGACAACTCTGATGTGATACATGTAAAACCATGGGAACTCGAGACTTTGAAGGATGTAAACGTGTGTGCGACATATATGAAGGTGTCGTTGAGTGAATATCTAGAAGCTAGCTCACCTGGAGTCCTTTTAGATGGAGGTGGTCCCCAATACCACGTGACTGATATCAGTAGTAGAGAAAGCGCAGTTCTCGGATACGCACCTTAGTGGGTGAATTGGACCGAGTGGTGTCTGGTCAAAGAGCTCGTCGGGGTAGAGCCAAATGAGCGGGGTGACGTGCATCTGTGGCGTCGTTCTGCACCTGCAGTCGGAGAAACCTTATTGAAGTGCACGAGAGTTGTCCGGTAGTTGTGGGTAATGTTTTTGTTGAGTATGGTGTTGGGATGCTATCAATAGAGTTTACATTATAGAGTATGACTATATGGTCTTTGGGGGGTGGGGGGATTGATTGAATTTAGCTGGTCACTTTGTGTGCATGCACATTCGGCATAGACGCCTTTGATGAGAGTTTTAGGGGTATAGATGGACCATCTGCATTCCAAATGGGCTGTGTATGGTGTCCTATTGAATCGTGGGGTAGTCAAAACTGGAATAGACGGGTTGGACAGTGCATGCGCAATTGAAGAGTAGTGGAGAAAGGGCATTTTTTTTGGTAGTTTTGTGGTATAGGTGGGTCGTATCCAGGATGGCGGCCAAGGTTCCTCCCCCCCCCCCCAATATTTTCATCCAAGAAAAAAAAAACACGCGCACGACACAAAAACAAGGCAGAGAAACAGAGTAATATGAAAAACAAAACCCATCTGTATTGAATGCAGATTTTACTTTCCAATAAACATGAGGGACACCAAAATCCATTCACATTCATAAGGTCAACATTGCTTGGCTCCCTAACAAGTACAAACAATCTGTGTTGGTGACCTGGTCAAAGCTTATTGAACCCCCACAAAATATTATTGCAGAATCTTATAACAGTGCTATACCACCAAGCGCCTCCACTGGAATTTTCTCAAATATTGGCGATATGAAACGCATGCCAATAGCAAATTGTGAGCTTAGCATGCAAGATTTATGACTTCACGTAACTTGTGTCTAATTCTGCTTAAGCTGGGACTAGGAGCTGTATGAACCAATTTTTGAGATGCTCATGGTGTTCATATGAACAGCCGCAATCAAAGCATGACTGGTATACATCATTCTCTAGATAACGACTTTACCTTGAAAATCATATGGATTAAGAATAAAGTTCAGCGATACGGATTCAATACTTAAGTAACATCATGATGTCTTGCCGGCATTTCTAATAAAAAAAATTTTTCTTCAATTTTGTGCTAATGCTGTTATATGAATTGGGTCATTGTATTATGGACGCAGTAATTCTTGAATGGACGATGGCTGAATATTGAATGATGGACTAGACGCTTGGATTTTGATTGAAATGATGTTTAATATTTAAATTATTTATACTTCCGAGCATCATCATTTGCTTGACGGCGAATATTAAAAGAACGAGAGATCCTGAAGGATCTTGGCGCCCACCATTGTCCGATAATTGTAAGCTGATGACAAGAGGGTCTTTTTCTCCATTGTTACTAAGAAGAAACGATTGATTTGTAATTTTGTTTGTAGTATTTCGAATTTGAGTGAAAAAGGGACACTGAAAAACAAAAGATATTATCTTTATAAGCTTCAAGATATCAAGAAACTGTACTTCATGTCGGTTCTTATAGTACAAGTGAAATGAACAAAGTTTGTCTGAAACCGAATGTCTGGAGGATCCTTCATCTTCGTTTTGTAGTATGTTTTTTTTTTTGCACGTGTCATTGGGTACTGGAAGCAAAGACAAATCTCTTTGACACTTTGGCATGAGCTATGAAACATACTTAAGATTTTATAATTAGGAACGAATGCTAATTCTGTTCTGTTTACTGGGCTAGTTTGAGATATCTCTTTTAAGATACCATGCTCGAAAATAGTAAGATGGTACACAATTTGATACTGAAGGGATCTGGTCCATGCAGTGAAGTTGAAACTTTGAAAGTGTCAAATCCTAATTATCTCCCTTGGATCGAAACACACAGTAGTCTACAGTTGTCGAGTTGTGACATTGCGTCTCAAGAGTGACATCCCTTCATGTAGCCAACCCCTCTGCAGACGAAACGGTTGGGCAGTTCACTTGCAACGGCATGGACTAAAGTAAACTGATTTAAATTTGAAGAAATACATTTTAATTCAGAATCATTTGAATTACAACACATATAAGGGAAGTATTAAGAGGTGCCGACATACTGACAGAGCCACATGACTTCACAGTTTAGTCTTCTGTTTAACCTATTCTAAAGCACATACCAAGAATCTAATGATTCGTGATATGTGTTGTATCTCCGGTACGCTTTTATTGTACCTGTTCATGTGGCAACTTGGATGACATGACCACACGGCCCCTAGCACCGGCATAAGCGGTATTAGATACAAATCTAGAGAGCTATGATGGAAATGCTCTGACAACTCGTATATTGGTAACTGGTGAGCTGTGTCGCTGTGACAACTCCTACACTGGGGATTGGTGAGCTGTATCGTCGTCAGATGAAAGTCCTTGATATAGAAGGTGATGGTATGGATATTCTCTAAACTCAATATATAGAATATGCCCCAACGTTTGATCCACCGACTCTTGTGATGCAACGTCACATGGGAATACCGTATTAATTTGAAGCGTTAACTTAATTGGATTTTGGAATCAGACCAAAAAAGGTATCTTGCACAAAATTTGTTGCATCTACCAAATTTCAGAGAGATCCATAGGTAGTTCCGGAGAATTCACGATAACAATGTTTCAAGGGGAAATTCAAGATGGCCACCTGGCGGCCATATTGGATTTTGGAAACGGACCAAAATAAAAGGTATCTTGCACAACTAGACCACAAGGGAAACCTGCGTACCAAATTTGAGAAAGATCCATGCAGTAAATTTCCCGAGATTTCACGATAAAGTTTCATGGGATGCGCTCATACTGGATTTTCGAAAAGGACCAAAAAAGGTATCTTGCACAACTGGACCCCATGGGAACCTGTGTACTAAATTGAGAAAGATCCATGGAGTAATTTCCTGAGAATTCATGATAACAAAATTTCATGGGGAAATTCAAGATGGCCGCCTGGTGGCCATAATGGATTTGCGAATCGGACAAGAAAGGGTACCTTGCACAACTAGACCCCAAGGGGAACATGTGTACCAAATTTGACAAAGATTCATGCAGTAGTTCCTGAGAAATCGTGATGAAGTTTCATGGAGAAATCCAAGATGGCCGTCTGGTGGCCATATTGGATTTTCGAATGGAACCAGAGGTATCTTGCACAACTAGACCCCAAGGGGGAATTCCTGTTATGACCTCTGTGAAGTCGCTTCCGGTCACGTGATCGGAACTGACCGTTGACCCCTGCGCATGCTCACAATGCCGGATAAAAATTATGCGCAGGGGTCAAAGGTCAGTTCCGGTCATGTGACCAGAAACAGAAGTAACCTCACAGAGGTCATATGCAAATTATTGAGGTCAACAGGTGTCCAAATGCTCTTGCAGAAGACCGGATAATAATGGTGCGCATGGGTCAAAGGTCACTTCTGTGCACGCGCGCATGGACGCACAAACACATAGCATCGGGAGTATTCTATTGTGTACAGCATGGTGTATATGGAAGGATCACTGACATGGGATGTATTTTACTGTGTACAGCATGGTATACATGGAAGGAGCACTGACACACAGGCCTATTTTACAGTGTACAGCATGGTATATACGGTAGGAGCACTGGCATGGGGTGTATTTTACTGTTCACAGGATGGTATATATGCAAGGAGCACTGGCATGGGGCGTCTTTTTGACTGTGTACAGTATGCTATATATGGACGGAGCACTGGCATGGAGCATATGTTACTGTGTACAGCATGGTATATATGGAAGGAGCACTGGCATGGGGCGTATGTTACGGTGTACAACATGGTATATATGGAAGGAGCACTGGCATGGGGCGTATGTTGTATACATCATGGTATATATGGAAGGAGCAATGGTATGGGGCGTTTTTACTGTGTTCAGCATGGTATATATGGAAGAAGAACTGGTATGGGGCGTATTTTACTGTGTGCATCATGGTATATATGGAAGGAGCATTGATATGGGACGTATTTTACTGTGTACAGCATGGTATATATGGAAGGGCCATTGGCATGAGGCATATTTTACTATGTACAGCATGGTATATATGGAAGGAGCGCTGACATGGATCGTATTTTACTGTGTACAGCATGCTATATATGGAAGAAACACTGGCGTGTGGCGTACTTTACTGCGTACAGAAAAGTATATATGGAAGGAGCATTGGCATGCGCACGAACATGCGCAGAGTACATGTACACGGGTAGACCCCGATTTGATGGATATCCACAGCATCTGTGACGTCATATGGACAAAGAACATATATATGGATAGGTTACCTGTACATGGGCAATGTATATGTGCCTGAACATGCGTATAGTACATGGACATGAACAGACTACATGAATATGAACATGCGCAAGGCACAAGTACGTGGGCATGGATGCACAGTACATGTATATGGACATGTGTAGAGAGCATGCACATGGACAGGTTACATGTTCATCCGTTTTACCGTCCATTATCTGAGCAGTTAGAGGACGGAAATCTAACACTTATTTCTTAAATACAGGGAAGATATTGTCCAATACAGGAGAGATATGGTATAATACAGCACAGATATGGTATAATACAGCACAGATTCGGTATAATACTGGACAGATATGATAAAATACAGGACATGGTATAATACATCACAGATATTGTATAATACAGGACAGATATGGTAAAATATAGAACATATATTGTATAGTACAGGACATATGTTACAATACAGGACAGATATGGTATAATACAGCACAGATATGGTATAACACAGGACAGATATTGTATAATACAACACGGATATGGTATAATACAGGACAGATATTGTATAATACAGGACATACTGTATAATACAGCACAGATATGGTATAATACAGGACAAATATTGTATAATACAGAACATATATGGTACAATACAGAACAGATATGGTATAATACAGCACAGATTTGGTATAATACAGGACAGATACTGTATAAAACAGCACAGATTTGGTATAAAACATCTTGTATAATACAGGACATACATGGTACAATACAGGACATGTATAACACAAGACATTGTATAACACAGGACAGATATGGTAAAATACAGGACAGATATTGTAAAATACATGACAAATATTGTAAACACAGGACAGATATGGTATAATACAGCACAGATATGGTATAATACAGGACAGATATGGTATAATCAGAGATTGAAGTCTTCCGGATTTTTTAGAATCTCCAAAAAATCCCGGATTTTCCGATTTTTTGTCTCACCCGACCATGTTGTTGTTGTTGCTATTTTCGTCGATAATGAACCTCCGTTAAACCATTCTAACAAACAAAAAAATATTTTCGCTTGGGTTTCAGAATCCCCCAAAAATATAAATTATGTGATCAAAATTCGAGTTATGTACCTCCGGGGGTTTTAATAAGTTTGAAATAACCAGTTCCCGAGTGATCGGCGTTATAATATTTTCAGCACAGTACGATCTCCCCGCAGAGTGGTGTTTCCCACAATAGACTCCGCTTGCATGCAGCTTTGCTGTTAAGTAGACGCCTGATTGCCTGACTCTGTCTGCAGTAGCTGAGGGCGTGTTGTTCTCGTCCCGTGAATGTAACGGAAAGCAGTACGTTACTTAAAATGGCTTAACTTAACTGTTACTTGGCTTAAAATGTCTGTATACTAACGCTGACTCACTGTTGAACAAAAGAGCAGAACTGAAATTGCTACTCCATGTTGAGGACCCAGATATTATTGGAGTCACAGAGACAGTACCTAAAAACAGAACTCTGAATCCTGAAGAAGCAGAGTTTGACTTTCCTGGCTACCAGCAGTACAGCAATCTAAGCAGAACTAACTTTAGACGAGGAGTTTCGCTATACATAAAAGAAAATCTGCATCCAACCCCATTGAGGATGGATGGTGAAGATACCTTTGAAGAATCAGTATGGGCAGAAATCAAACTGAAAGGCAGCGACAGGCTACAAGTAGGAGTAATTTACAGATCACCGAACAGCCACCCGCAGAACAATGCTGATATGAACACCCTATTCAACAACATCACCATCAAGGGATTTAATCATGTGTTAATCATGGGTGACTTTAACTATCCAGAAATTGACTGGAAGAGGATTTCTTCAACTGAAGACATGCCACACCCACGCACACACTTTGTGGAATTATTGAGAGACTGTTACCTGTTTCAGCACGTGATTGACCCCACTCATTACAGAGGTGAAGATAACCCAAATGTTTTGGACTTGATCGTAACAAACGAAGAGTCTATGGTGAGCAACTTAGAGCATCTAGCACCTATCGGAAAGAGCCACCACAGTGTACTATTCAGATTTAACTGCTATTTTATCGACGGTGACATTCGACCTACTCGATTTATCTACGATAAAGGAGACTACACCAGTATAAAATCAGAATTAGCTAATACAGACTGGGAAGCAGCCTTAAAAGACACTGATGTAGAAGGAAGTTGGAAACTGTTAAAGGACAAATTAAACACTTTAACCAACACATACATACCAAAAGTGAAAAACAACGGCCCCTGTATATGAACGAAAAGGCGGTTCAGCAAGTCAAGAAGAAGAACAAAAGTTACAGGAGATATCTTCAAAGTAGAGACGGGTCAGCACCGACTGGAATATGTTCGACAAAGAAATCAGGCCAAAGCGAAGTGTAGAAAAGCACAGAGGGATTTTGAAAAAAAATTAGCGAGAGAAAGCTTTCTTCAAATACGCACGGTCCAAGATGAAGACAAAGTCCTCGGTTCCCGATCTGGTCGACGAAGATGGTGTTAGTACGAAAAATGACTCTGAGGAAGCAGAAGTACTCAATAGTTGTTTTTCATCTGTTTTTACAAGTGAGGACACAACCAATCTACCTGAGTTTGCAGCGAGAGGCTTCAACGATATTCTAGAGGATGCCCATTTTAGCCAAAAAGATATATTGGAAAAACCGAATTCCCTGAAAACTAGTAAATCACCGGGCCCTGATGGCCTAAATCCACGTCTGCTACGTGAAGCAAGTAGTGAGCTAGCCAAACCACTCCACATCATATACAGGAAGTCCCTGGATGCTGGAGAAGTTCCGAAGGAATGGAAGTTCGGCAACATAACTCCTATTTTTAAAAGTGGCAAAAAACACATGTGTAGCAATTACAGACCGGTCAGTCTAACTTCAGTGGTTTGCAAAATCTTCGAACAGGTTCTGTGAGACTCTGTCATGTCACACATATTGGAAGATAACCTGCTATCAGAATGTCAACATGGATTTATTCAGGCGAGATCCTGTATGACCCAACTTATTGAAGTGATGGACATATGGACCAAAATTATTGACTCTGGAGGTTGCATCGACTGTGTGTTCCTAGATTTCCGCAAAGCTTTCGATTCTGTCCCGCACGCTAGACTTCTTAAAAAACTTGAAGGTTATGGAATACGAGGAAAACTGCTCGACTGGATCAAAGATTTCTTGAGTGAGCGGAAACAGTGTGTTGTGGTCAACGGAGCCCAGTCTTCGACTGCTGATGTCCTTAGTGGTATTCCCCAGGGTAGTGTGTTGGGACCAGTGCTATTCTTAATATTCATAAATGATTTACCAGATGTCGTTCATTCCATTATTAAGCTGTTTGCAGACGATGCTAAAGTTTTTCGTTGCATCAATTCTCTTGAAGACTGTGATGTTCTCCAAAGTGACCTTGAAAGACTCGAGAACTGGACCGATGATTGGCTTTTGAAGTTTAACCCTGTGAAATGCAAACTAATGCATATCGGTTCCAAAAATGAACACTCAGACTACTACACGAGGGAGAAAGAGTAAAACTTACCAAAACAGACCTGGAGAGAGATCTTGGTGTCTTGATAGACACAAATCTGCATTTCGATGAACACTGTGAAAAGGCAGCAGCTAAGGCAAACAGAATTCTGGGTCTGATACGTAGATCTTTCACACATTTAGATAAAGATTCTATGTTACGATTGTATACTTCTTTGGTGAGACCTCATCTAGAGTACGGGAACGTTATCTCTGCACCTATTCACAAGAACAGTTGTATGATTCTCGAAAATGTCCAACGTCGTGCCACAAAGCTTATTGGTGAAATGAAAAACCGGCCATACGAAGATCGCCTTCGTGCCATAGACCTCCCAAGCTTGTACTATCGCCGCATTAGAGGAGATATGATTGACGTGTTTAAGTACCTACACCATATGTACATGGTTTCAGAGTCACCCTTTGTTTTGGACAGCACATCAAGAACAAGAGGACACAGCCTCAAAATCGTGAAGAATCGAGCCTGTAAACAGTGCGACACAACTTCTTCAGCAACCGAGTTTGCAACCTATGAAATTTATTGCCAGCAACTGTGGTCTCTGCTCCATCTGTAAATTCATTTAAAGCCAGGTTTGACAAACACATGCAGGACTATCGGTACGTCCAACAGCCAGTGCACGACATGCTTGCAGCAAACGCAGTACAGTAAACCACCGATCAGGCGTTGTTGGCCTACAAGGCAGAAGAGGATGTATGCTACCTCGTATTAATTGGCGCCATGCAGTTTTCATAGCGAAGTTTGTTAGACTCACTGTTTACAATGTCAGAAGTATTTATAGTTTAAAGTCGACTATGTGAAAATTGTTAACATGAGGACTGACCTCAAGGACTTGGAAACTGGAGTCAAAAAGAAATTTAAATGGTCGCGGCTGAAGGAAAAATATATCCGTGGCTACCGTAAAATAAGCCTGGCTATGCATTGTGCATATTGTGCAACGTTAAACTGAAATATTACGTGACCACTGGAAAGAGTGACTTGAAAAGTCATTCTAAACATGCAAAAATCTAAAAACTCAAACTCAAAATCTAATGGGATCTAATCTAAACTTTAAAAACAGGGCTATTCCACCAAACGCCTCCACTCAAAGTTTCTCAAATTTGGCGATACATATCGCATGCTGATAGCAAAATACGAACGTAGCGTGCAAGATCTATGGCGCTACGTTTCGTAACTTGTGTCTAATTCCGCTTAACCCGGGCTAGGGGCCGTATGAACCCATGTACTTCAAGATCCTCATGGTACTCATATGAAGAGTCACAATCAAAGCGTGACTGAGATACATCTTTTTTTTAGATGACGACTCTATAACGAATATTATGGATTAAGAATACTGATCAGCGATACGGATTTGATATTTTTGGAACATCATGATGTCTTGCCGGCATCATTGAAAACTGTAGACCGCTTCTCTCTTGCAGGAAACTAGCCTATGTTTTTGTATACTATGATTGTCTTTTTGAATTTGGTGCTAATACTGTTATATGGAAAATGGAATAGGTCTTTGGATTATGGACGCGGATATTCTCTAATGGACGACGGCTGGATTATGAATGACGGACTAGACGCTTGTACTTTACCCTGTCTGTTCGCTTCCCCACAGGCTGATGTTGAGTGCATAGAGCCAAATTCATTTGCTTCCTGTAGTTCGCATCTACATCATGCTTGCTTTGATGGATGGACCTTTTTGTCCAGTATTTGAATTATGTACTGAAAATATTTGGTTACAAGGAAAATATCAATATAAAATAATGCCTTGAATTTAGATGACAATCTGCAGTTTTATTTCCCAGAAATCGCTTAGAATGCTTCTCCAGCCATCTAGGACCCAAGAGCTTACAGGAGCCTAGGTGGTCCCTGGACCCCGGCCTAAAGTGCTAGGATAGTATTTTTCCAGATTTTTTACAAAGATCCACTTCAATCTCTGTATAATGCATGACAGATATGGTATAATAGAGGACAAATATTGTATAATACTGAACATATATTGTATAGTACAGAACATATATGGTACAATACAGGACATGGTATAGTAGAGCACAGATAAGGTATAATACAGCACAGATTTGGTATAATACTGGACAGATATTGTATAATACAGGACATATATTGTATAATACAGCACAGATATGGTATGATACAGAACAGATATTGTATAATACATCACATATATGGTATAATACAGCACGGATATGGCATAATAGAGGGCAAATTTTGTATAATACAGGACATATGGTACAATACAGGACAGATATGGTATAATACAGCACAGATTTGTTATAATACAGGACAGATACTGTATAATACAGCACAGATTTGGTATAATACAGAACATATATTGTATAATACAGGACAAATATGATACAATACAGGACAGATTTGGTATAATACAGGACAGATATTGTATAACACAGGACAGATATTGTATAATACCGCACAGATATTGTATAGTACATCACAGATATGGTATAATACAGCACAGATATGGTATAATACAGAACATCTATGTATAATACAGGACAAACATTGTATAATACAGGACATATATTGTATAACGCAGCACAGATAAGGGAGATTTGGTTTAATGTCACACTCAGATAAGGTATAATACTGGATATATATTGTATAATACTCTCGGGACATAGTCCCCAAGCAGAATCTTACCCGTACATTGACAGAGTATATGTACGTGAACAGATTACATGTACAGGCACATAGTACATGTTCAGGCACATAGTACATGTACATGGATATGCACAGGATACATAGACATGCGCAGAATACATGTACATGGACAAGGAACATGTACATTGGCAGAGTGTATGTACATGGACAGATTACATGTACAGGCACATAGTACATGTATAGGCACATAGTGCATGTACATGGATATGCAAAGAATACATGGACATGCGCAGAGTATATGCACATGGATCACTACTACTTGTACTGATGACGTCACCGATGACGTCACAGATGCTGTGGACATCCCTCAAATCGAGATCTACACTCCGAGAGCTACAAAATGACACATCCCACGACACATTCAGACCAATAGTGGTCCATCTCTACCGCAAACACACGGCCACGCACCCTCACAATGCCTGCTTTCTATACTACGGTCAGACTGCGCATGCGCAGAATATTGTAAACGGACGATACATTAGTCCAGTCAGATGGCCACGAGAGCTTCAAAATAAGACCTCATACGACGCCATCGGACTACTACGGGCTAACCTAGCCCCCAAAACGTCCGCCCAGCGCTATTTACCCGCTGCGCATGCGTACAGTGACTTTTGCAAATAAATTCACTGCTTAGCTTCGGGACCCCGCCCATCGTGTTCTACGTGGTGAGACGTGAAAAACAAGATCCCACAACCCATGTCGTAATGAACATGTGTGAATTGCCCAGTATGGACCTATCCACTGAGCCAATAGGCCTACAGGCATATCCAGACCTCCGTGAACTTTTCGACAAAATTCACCGCTTAGCTCCGAGACCCTTCCCATCGTGTTCTACGTGGTTAGACGAAGAAAACAAGACCCCACAACCCATAGTAAAATCCACAAAAAATGACCACCCCCATACCCCATACAGGCATTTTCCGTATAGATGATAATGTGCGAATCATTCCGCTTTGTAGAGGTAAAGTCCGTGTTTCGCTTTTTATATTTTCGGGACAAATCCTCAATTCTACATACACTCACCCATGACTTGATAGTCAGGCCCTGATAAGCAGGAGACCGATATTAGACCTTTTGGACATGGTTGATAGGAGTTTTCCCCTATTGAATGAATGAATATTTATTCACCAAGAAAATAAATACATGTATATTGACATTATACAGACTAAATATTGGCGGGAATAAAGCCCCAAATTGTAGGGGTAAAGTCCGTGTTTCGATTTTTATATTTTCGGGGACAAATCCTAATTTTACATGCACCCACCCATGACTTGGTAGGCAGGCCCTGTTAAGCCGGAGACCGATATTAGCCCTTTTGGACATGGTTGATAGGGGGTTTTCCCCTATTGTAGGGGTAAAGTACGTGTTCCGCTTTTTATGTTTTCGGGACAAATCCTCATTTTACATACACCCACCCATGACTTGATAGGCAGGCCCCGATAAGCCGGGGGACCGATATTAGCCCGTTTGGACCTGATTGATAGGGGTTTCCCCCTATTTTAGGGGTAAAGTCCGTGTTCCCCATTTTATATTTTCGGGACAAATCCTCATTTTACATGAACGCACTCACGCCCTGGAGGAGCGCTTCACTTTGACACCTCACTCGACCCGATCGTTCCACTGGGTCCAGATCACTATTAAAATTTACATTGGCGGCAATGTTAAAAACTGTTAACGTAATTGCATCTCCTCGATTCATTAATTAAGTCTCGACTTCCATATTTCGGCCAGAAGTACTTTAATTCAAGTACTACAACCGGACAGACTTCTTGACGGGGGTCGCCCATTGAAATTTTGAGTTATGCGCGCTCCTACAAATGACGTCATAATTTTGGCTTTTTTCTCTGCTTTCAGAAAGCGGTGCACAGGCACCCAAATAGTCCCTCTTAGCAACTCCTTATTAGGCCTTGAGTTAAAATCAAACTCACAGCGGAACCAAACACATACCATACTCCAATCACCTACCACTGACCTTCAATTATTCCTCGCAAAAGAGACTGGAAAAAATATTGAAAACAATTCACTTCTCTGGCAGAGGTTGCCTAATATTATAATATAATAATATGCCTATTTTTAATAGTGGTCTGGTACCCACTCGGGGGCCCTCTCGCCCTGAAGACATTTGCGTACACTTCGCCATCCATAAGATGGCTTGCAAATCGTGTGCCTCCATTATCGCGGAGCGATATCCGGTACTTTACCGGATTCTGTGCGGCCTTCATCCGGTGGAGAAAGGACTCGAGAAATCTGCTAAATTACAAGTGTTTTATACCACTTCGGAAACAGATATTGCCTGGGCTTACAAAATATATAGGTATGAATAACTCTCGTATCATCCAAGAGGTGTGGTAGATCTGTAATTTTGAACAAGTAGGACATCACATGACTCGAGAATGGCGAGTTACGTTGGGGATACGTCGGTAGACTTTATCTGATTGACTGACGAAGTCACGTGGTATTGATTTCTGGAAATCCCCTCTTGCAGTTGCCGAAAGTAGGCTGAGAATGGATACACACGATCCCAGGGTCAGTCTTACCGCGTATAGATGACCCAGATGGTTACAGGTTGCCCTGAAGATTACCGAAGGTTGCCGGAGAATTCTCACGAAAACCCGCGTATTTGGGACTTTCTGTCCGCGGAAGCCTTTCCCCGCGACCGCATCACCGCCAGACCGCATCACCGCGAAGGAATACATGCCACATAGAGACCGGAAGTGCCGGAACTGTAGTGAACTTCGCAGGGAGCTCTCTTGTGTTGGAGGTACGATTAGGTCTAGAAACCGCAAGTGACGGAACTATGGTGACCTTGACCTCTGTGACGCCGCGCATGCGCGACAGAAAAATAGGGGCGATATGCGGTGACTATACTACTAACGGGTTAATCTTAAGTTGGCTAGTGAATCATGTCGTGGACACGTACCATTTGTGACAATTAACCCTTCTTCAAATGGCCAATTAACCCCTATCGCATTGCCCAATTATGGTGTTTTGTCAGTCTAATTGTGTGTATGACTGAATTAGTACCGAATAATGTACAATCGACATAATGAAGAATGAAGTCATACTAATACTGCATGGACAAGTTTTGACATACCACGAGAAGAATTCATTAACTTTCTATAGTACCGGTTTGTAGTCGGGAACATTTCACGGTCGTACTATTACAACCTCGGATGATTTAAAGATCTTACAGTTCAGTAGAAAAACGCCATTTTGTGAGAAAAAAATGGGGCTGATCAAGACAGATAGTTCGGTCAGTTGGTGCAAGGATTCAGCAAGAAAACAATCTGAAAATGAAAATTGAAGTTCCAACAGGATTTACTCATTGCTTCCAGTAATCAATAGCTCGTGAATTAACTATTCTACTCCATTCTACCTTAACTTGACTGTGCATCTGAAATAATATTGACAACTAGTCCCATTTGTTCGTGTCTTCTTAATGTGTTTGTATGTCCTTGTTTTATACCATTTTATTTATTTATTTTTTATTTTTTTTATATGTTTATTGTATTGTACGTCATTTGTAAGTATTTGTACGTATTTTAGCTCTCTGTGGGCATAGTCTTACGTTAATAAATCATTTTAATGATAATGTTTTGATAAAAAAGAATCAATTCACAACCGGAATTTTAACATGTTTCATATGTTCGTTAAAAAACTTGTATTGGGGAAGGAAAGGGGTGACCCTACCCTGTATATTCTGAAACAAGTTCGAGGGTTTCCGACTGAACTGCAAAGCGCACGAGCTGTTAGATACATGAATATTAATTAGGCTTAAACTTGACAACGGCATTGACGAAGATTGAGTACGGTTAGTAGGTCGATGGCAACTATAGATCTGCCGTCCGTGTTTATTGGTGTCATTTAGGGTCACTTTCAGCTCACTTGTCTCCTAAATAATCACATTGAAATGATCCACAGTTTCACACGAGTCTGTGTCCATATAGATCTGGAAGTGGCGCGTTTACCGGTATCTTGACAACCACAGTAATGGAATTCTGAAACTATCTTTGTATATTACCTTGTGTGTAAACGTTCAGTATCGGTAAGGACTTGCCTGAAAAGCTGCCTCGATATTGTATAGGCCTACTACAAAGGCCATGAAGGAATATAATACAATGCCTTCTAAAGAGTTTATCGGATTTATGGTTAATTCGTTGGCTGATATCAAGTTTGTCTCCGAGAAACCAAGGAAGCATGTCGTGTATTTCGGGTGCTCTCGTTGATTAATGCTGTATTTTGAGAACTTGTGTTCGATATTGTAGGAGAATGTGAGGGCCTTACGAGTTGAATTTTAATATCTGGGACGACCAAGTGCTTATTCCAATTGAACGTCCCACGCCACTTTGGTTTGCCCAAGAAATATCTAATTTTGTGACGTTCGGACACGAAGTTTCCTGGGCTGCGGCAGGCCGCCTCGACAACAGTCCTTGTGGTAGAATGGATATTTAGGCGTGCACGTTTCTGGATCGTGTGATAACAACACCTTTCCCAGGCATATAGAACGTTCAATTATGTGTGGGAAATTTACAACGCATGTCAATGCATATATATTATAATTGGTAGATTTATACCACGAACCGTGAGATCCTGGCTGACACAAGGTGAACCTGTGCGGTTCAGCCCAGCTGGTTTATGACAGTTTAGTGGGGCCCTTAATGTTTGTCACTTAAATTGTCAACGAGCGATTTATACTGAACAGCGGACATTGTCTTCGGGTATTAAAACACCGGTAAAGTGGATGATTAAACGTTCTGACAGGCCCAGCTGGGATTATATTTGGAGGAGAAAAAGAAAACTGGTTTTTATCGAACGAACTTTAATGACTACTGTAGCCGATCGAATGTACCTTTAATTGCATTCCGTCTTGTGTTATCAACAGAGTACGTGCATTCATAATGCTGAGATTTGCGGTTACCCGATTTGTTTAAGAGAACGTGTGATACTGTGCGAACTTCACTGAGGCCATAACATTGAAGGCAGAACGCTGCCCAGGATTTTCAATACGTATGGATAGAACCGTTCTGGGTTATTTTTTACTACACCTGATCCTGTTTCGGATGGGATTTTAAGGTATCCGGTAAATTGATATATCATGGCGTCATCGTATCTAGGACCGGAGTCACCGCGCCCTCAGGCGGTCATATCGGAGGGTTATCAAACGCGGCTGCAGCTCCCAGATTACCCGGATGTGGAGAAATTCACCTTCGGGAGGAGGTACGAAGAGGCGATGGTTCAACTGATTCACAAATATCTGGAGCTAGGTACGACGGATAGACTGTGTTATGTCGGAGACAGAACCGGAAGTCTTGCCCCCCTTCTCCAAGAGCACTTCTGTTTAGTCGAGCCAATGATGGCCGTTATTCCAGGTCACGTGCACTACGCCGAAACCGAGTACCAGAGTATGATACCGATCCATATCGCCAATACAGGTGGCGAGGAGTACTTCCGTCAAAAATCGAAAGAGTGTAGAGAAACGAAGAATCCGTTGGGACTCTTCGACAGAGTTATCCTCAAAGACGCTGTTACATATTTTGACGACCCAGTCACTACGTACAAAAACATCATGCAATGTTGCGGATCTCTAGGCAAAATATTGATAATCCACAGGGCGGGAAATCTGAACACATTGCCTCTGTTTCTTGACGCAAAACGACGCATCGGTGACGCAGACATTCCTTACGAGAATCTCCTGAAAGATTTGCATTCTTGCAACTTTGACGTCAGATGGGATATAGAGTATGTGCCAATACGTATGCCAAAAACAAAATGGCTGACAATGTTGCGCGAAAAGTTTCCACCGGAAATGCAAATCATAAGCAATTTTGAGATATTCTCCGGTGTTCGAGAGCTTTCGGAAGGTGTACTGAAATATGGAGGAGATGAGGTAGAATTCCTGGACAGACTGCTCTTTATAACGGCCTCGCCTCCGTTCTCGGAGAACACCTACCCAAGCGTCCAGAGGGTCGGGGCGAACAGGTTCGAACCGTTTCCGACGTTAGGCAGCTACAAACTGGAACTGGAGGTGACGAATGATCTAAAACAGATGGTACCACAGTTGAAGACAAACTGATTCTGGCCGATGTACCATGTTTTTCATGTTCAAATGACGAAGTTATAAAACCTTTTTGTGGGTGAAGTTTCGTGGAGATTACCAACTACTTATGCTGTATCCGTGATATCAATATGGCATTAGACAATCCTTGTAAATCCGGGGTGAAGTCGTATTAACATGCGTTCAGTGCGAGATATTGGGAACTTATACTCTCAAAATAATATCACCTACAGAAAGAATCGATATGTATTAAGAAATGTTTAAAAGAGGTTTTTCTCGTAATTTTGGACTTCAGGGAAATGCAAGACCTTAATGTACTGATATTGCAGTAAAACTACGGAAAGTAAAAAAGCACATTCTATAAGAATCCTAAATTTGGACACCTCCATTCCCAAAGCTAAACATTATACTTTTGCAACTTTTTGATCTACATGTAACACCTGCATGCACATATTGACCAAACATGGATGCCCACATATTTCTTTATATCAGACCAGAAAAAAAAATCGTCATTGAAACCGTCCGACCTCGGGCTCTTTTCAGTCTTCATCTTTTTTAAATCAGACCAGAAAAAATCTGCATTAAAACCGTTCAACCCCGGGTTGTTTAAAACAAACCAGGCTTAATCGGGTCGGATTTCTCATTCCAGATTGTTTGCCACATCGCTTGTTAATTTTGGAAATATAATGTATCAGAGACGTTTTCCCTGATAACTGTATTTGATATATACGCATACTGCCAGAGACGATCGCTTCTTTGCAGATGGTCACCACTTACTATCGGTGCTAAAATGGTGATGTGGCGTATAGTATTGAACCCTTCCACGGTTAATATCTTCAGGTTAAAATGCACTAAATGACTGCACTTTCTCATTAAATGGTCTGTTTTTCTATTACTGTATAATATCATGGCTAACTTTTATTGTATTCCGCTTACTTAGTAAGTCTGGATTTATACCTGTAAATTCGTGAAAGTGACGACCCTGTGTTGTGTACAGGACACAATCAAACGACCGATGAAAAGTGCTCGTCTCATAAAACAGATTCCGTTCTCAAAAATTAATTGGGGTGCAGTGTGGTTTGGCACGTTTCACGTGAAGCGCGACGAGTGGTATGAAATCCTCAGTATGTAGTTGTAGCTTCATAGGAATGTAGTTGTAGCTTCATTCAGGAATGTCTGTTTTCCAGGGGCGAACTGAAGCTGATTAACCTGGGGTGTAAATGGGACAAATCAACAGTGTATTCTTACTTTGATTTAAACTTTTGAGTCCAGTCTAGTGATGCTGTTAACGTGTTGCCTACAGGCAAAACTGTTCAAAATAGAGAAATCATAGAATACCATGCTTTATTTGCAGTTTACTCTGTGAAATAAAATCGTAAAAAATTAAGTAAATATTTTTCGACACTGTTCACAATGGTGTTTCATTTGATGGGAACTATACTTGAGTGTTTACCATCACTTTCATGAAGCAGTATCGTCATCAGGTATGTGGTCAAGTTCGCAAGTTCAAATTAAAAGAGATTACATTTAAAAAAAAATCGACGTAACCGATCCATAGTTTGTAGCAAGGTTATGTTACCCCAAACAAATAACTTTATAATTTTGGGCTCCTGCTTATTGAAATCAGCTTGGACTTTCAGCTGAGGGACCTTGTGCACCTGACATATTATAGCAGTGTTTCTTTTAACCCATCAATGTTTTTGTTCAGACCAAGGCAGTTCAGCCAGAAACCAACCTACGACTGTCTTACAAAAACTGTGTTACAGAAAACTGATGGTACGGATATGAACAATGTTTTCAAAATAGATGCCGGACGATTTTTTTGTTGTTGATTTTTTTGATTTTTTAATATTTATTTATTTATTTATTTTGTTATTATTATTTTTTGCCTCTGCTGTTGTAGACTAAACAAAACTATTGATGGGTAGACTGCTGCAAAACGTCAAATAGACAGCTGAAAGTCTACGCTGATGCAATAAGTGTATACTCTCCAGAATAGATGTAAGTAGTATACAAACCCCCGATTGACGTAAGTTTGGACGAGTGCGCAGGTGTTTTTGCGCAGGTATGACGTCACTTTGAGGAGGTCATGGGGAGGTGTGGACAGGAGTGTTCTGCGCAAGTGTATGACGTCACTTCCGGTATGGGTGAATCGGGCGTGACCTGGGGATGTATTCCTCCGCGATGATGCGGCCTGGCGGTGATGCGGTCTGCCTCCGCGGACAGAAAGTAGTCCCAAATACGTGGGTTTTCGTGAGAATCATCGACAATCTTCAGGGACGGGAGGGGTCCCTAGTGGACTGATTGGGTCGAGTGAGATGTCAAAGTGAAGCGCTCCCCCAGGGCTATCCAGTCATGGCTGGGTGCATGTAAAATTAGGATTTGTCCCGTAAATATAAAAAGCGGAACACGGATTTTACCCCTACAATAGGGGAAAACTCCTATCAACCCTATCCCAAAGGACTAATATCGGTCCCTGGCTTATCGGGGCCTGCTGAGAGAGGTAGGGTGGGGGAGTGGGTGTATGTAAATTTAGGATTTGTCCCGAAAATTTGTCCCGAAAAACACTGTGTGTGTGCAGTGGATTTTACATCCGGGATCTTGTCAACATACGGGTTTCCCAGCGCGCGCGCGCGCGTGTGTGTGTGTGTGTAGGTGTGTGTGTGCAGTGGATTTTACATCCGGGACCTTGTCAACATACGGGTTTCCCAGTTCCAGTCGTTCCTCCGTCTTCCATCCGGGTACTGTGGTTTTACATCCGGGTCCTCATCTTACATCCGGGTTTTTCCAGGTTTATTGTCATGTGACCGGCAATGACCTTTAACCGCTGACATAAACTTTAACTTTTAACCTTTAACATCCGCATGTAAACACACCTATAGCGGTTCCTCCAGCGTGGATGTGCTGTGATGGAGGGGCTAATAAAAGGATTGACCTGTAATCTTTGTTGTTGTTGCTCTCTTTTTGGACTAACCAATCAGAATAGTACGTATCACAGACTACACCCGTAGAGCCACGTATAGGTGCACATGTGTGACACGGTCCATAAAACACGTCCCTCTGGATCCCACACCCCCATTCCTACGATTGCAGAGCCATGACGGACATCCATCCATATGCGACTCGCATTTTACAGCATGCGACCGTGGTTAATTCACTCACGGGTTACCGAGCAGTGGTTCGGTCCATGATTGCAGATGGCGACAATAACGAGGGGCGACGCCAGATCCTGAAAGTTTCACAGAAGCGGTACTCGACAGAGTGCACTCGATGGAGAGGTGTGCTATCACTCACCACTACTGGACTATGACAGCCATCCTTGATGCCCGGGCTAAGGACCACGAGCGCTCACACCGGAACCAGCGACGGCTCGTTGGCCTAGTAATGGTCTTTGCCCTATTGACCCTGACGCTGTGGCAATGACAACGACAGCGACAGAAAAAGAACGGCTCTTCAGTGTGCGTCATTCACCGATCTTCATTGGGTCAACCATGTCACCGAGGGACCTGACCATAAATACGAGAGACAGTCAAAGGGGGTGTCATTCACCGTTCGTCATTGGGGCAACCATGTCACCAGTCCTACGAGCCATCCTTCATCTCACACGTCTATGAAGATCGTGGAGATGTTTGCTGGTCGCGTGCTGAGACCGTATCGAATACGGCTACGCCACACCGTGACGGCTGGACCAAATTTAAACGTGTAGAGCGGTGAGCTCGACGGAAACCTCATCCACATAGACAATGCCATCTACGTACACCGTGGACCCTTCTTCCCACGCCTGGGCCGTTACCAAGACCCTACGCGAGGCTTCATCCTAGACCCCGATCTGTGGACAGCCTTCGAGAAAGTGGTGTCTATCGTGGACCAGCTGTTTACACCGGACGAGCGGTCAGCTGTTCAGTTGGAGTGGGCTCGTACCCTGAGTGAATCGGCGGCAAAACCCAATGAACAAATTACCAAACCTAGCAAAGAAGCGGAGGCAGACGACGATACCATTGATTATCCGGCTCGACTGTCAGCCCAGTGACATGACCACCCGATCCTTTAATCTCACGTCATCAACTTTTTCTCCCTATAAACATGAGAGACAGTCAAATCTGGTACCATTCACGTACTGAACATGAAGGAGCATATAATACGGGCGTTTCTCAGCTTGCCCCCCGAGGTTTTCCTGCACGTCTATGCGGATAAGGTCGATATCATGGAGGAGGTGGGAGACATCTGTGATGCTGACCCTACACAACCGTGCCCGCGTAACATTCGTCTGTCCCGGGAAGGCTGGACCAAATTCAAACGGATGTTGTCTAGTGAACTGAACGGCGACATCATCCACTTGTGTCACGATGTGTACATCCGACGCGGCCCCTTCTTTGCTCAATTGGCTCGGCTAGCTGGGGGTACAGTGCATTTTACCCTTCACCCTGTTCTATGGTCTGCATTGGAAGATGCCGTGGCAGATGTGGATCAAGTGCTTACGCAGGAAGAGCGGTCATCAGACGTGTTGGACTGGTCATTTACCATGGGCAATGTGCTGGCAGGAGCCAACAAAGAAAATCAGAAAGAAACTCCGGCCCAAGATATACCCGTTACAAATAAACGATAGAGCCAGTGTCCATCATCATTTGTCACCATGAAGAGCTGGGAGAAGGTGTTGGATAACTTATACTACAGTCCCGACAGTCCGGCGGCCTATAGTGCATTGTCGGCTCTCTATCGAGCGGCCAAACCCCAGGCGATACAACGTGCCCAAGTCCGAGATTGGTTAAAAAAACAAGACACCTATACCTTACATCGATCTGTCCGTCGCCATTTTTTACGGAACCGGATCATCGTGGGTGGTATAGATGCCCAGTGGCAAGCGGATTTGGTCGATATGAGCGCCTTTGCCAAACACAACGATGGGAATCGGTATATCTTGACGTGCGTCGATATCCTGTCGAAGTATGCGTGGGTGGTACCCATCCGGAGGAAAACGGGGGCGAATCTCATAGCGGCGTTCAAGGACATCTTCAAGACCGGGCGCAAACCCTTGTATTTGCAAACCGACGAAGGCAGGGAATTCCTCAACAGACCATTCCAACAGTTTCTGAAAGCCCAGAAGGTGTTTTTCTTCCATACGTACAACGAGACCAAGGCTTCCGTTGTGGAAAGGTTCAACAGGACACTCAAAGGCCGCATGTATAAATATTTCACCTATAAGAATACAAGGCGGTACATCGATGTTCTCCCGGAACTTGAGAGTGGTTACAATCGAGCCTATCACCGGAGTTTAGAGAGAGCCCCCATTACCGTGACCCAACGCAATGAAGCCCAAGTCCGGCGTGTCTTGTACCCCAGGCAATCGCAGCGAACGCCGAAAGAGGTGTTCAAGGTCGGGGACCCTGTACGGATCAGTAAAGTCAAAGGTCAATTTGAGAAAAGTTACTTGCCCAACTGGAGCGATGAGCACTTCCTGATTAAACGGCGCCTACCCCGACAGCAGCGAATCTATCAACTGGAAGATCTTCAAAGGGAACCGTTGCTAGGGACGTTTTACGAGACGGAATTACAGCCTGTCGTAAAAACATAGCAAGACTACTACACGGTGGAGCAGATTTTGAAAACGGAACGTCGATGTAGCAAACTGTTTCATTTCGTCAAATGGCAAGGCTGGCCCAGTTCCATCAATTCCTGAGTCGCGGCCAACCAGGTGAAACGACTATAAAGCCAGACACCACTACCGTCATCCTTCATTCCACGTTCGACCATGACCACGGTGCTATGGACAAACAGCAGCTGCCTCTGAACAGAGCGTCTCCCAAAACGCGAAAAGCGCAAGTGGGCTTTGTGGTGATATTGCTAACCCTGCTGAGTGTGTTGTACGGATGTGTGTTTTACGACGTAGCCTATCTCAGCACTCTACTTAACCAACTTAGAACTCCAGCGGTGAGTTGCAGTCAAACCATTCTACATACCTTCTCTACACTAGTCAACCCCGTGATCGAAACGAGCCGCCACACCACGTGTACAAGCCACATCGAGCTCCACACCGAGTATACAGTCCACATCGGACTCTAAACCCACCGGATTTCATCACTCACAGTGAACGCCCATCGACAACGGCGACCGACGTTGTTGTACCCACCACCACCATAGTTCACTCGTACCAAATGTACAAGCGCGGGTTACTACGACAGCGGATACACCTCCAACCATGGGCCCTCGGTGGCAGCATCCCTTCACTTGCGTCATCGCAGGACCGACGGGCTCCGGCAAGACGCACTTCGTCAGGAAGCTCCTTCAACACGCCGACAGCATGATCACTCCATCCATTGCCCGAGTCGTGTGGTGTTACGGAGAATGGCAGGCAGCGTATGCAGCAATGCCCCACATCACGTTCGTGGACGGCCTACCCAACCTGGCCGATTTGGAACCGAACACCTTCGTGGTTCTGGATGACCTCATGGCGGAGACGGATGCGCGGGTCACCCAACTCTTTACCAAAGGCAGCCATCATCGACGGTTCAGCATCATCTACATTGTGCAGAATCTGTTCAGTAAAAACAAACAACATCGGAACATCAGCTTGAATGTCCACTACCTGGTGGTCTTTAAAAATCCGAGAGATACCACTCAACTGCTGCATCCCGCCCGCACATCGTTTGCGTTGGAAGCCTCCAAAGCTGCGACAACTCCTCAGCACGGGTATATGCTCTTCGACCTCAAGCAAGCCACCGTCGATCATCTTCGACTAGGGACCGGAATCTTTGCTGGAGAGACCCACCACGTGTACATGCAAAAATAATGTAAACACACCCACAGTGGCTCCCCCAGCTGGGGTGTGGATTTGATGATTGGGATGATAAAAGAATTAATACAACATCATGGTTGACTTCGTCTCTGTTCAATATACAGGAGGTAGGCCGCAAAAGGATAAAAAGGGCAGACTTGTGGGTTCTAGCATTAGTTGTACATGATGTCTGCGCGAGTACGGAAGCACGCCCCGACGCTCCGTGTATTGAAGACGGCCCCACCCGAGTTGGTCCGAACCATTGTACGCGGCGCGGACCCTGACCGTGTACGCTGTCTGTGCGAGATCGGGCACAACCTGTTAAAAGGCAACGTACCACTGACTCCGGCTCAGAAGACCAAGTTGACCAAGCATAACACAGGTCTCCGAACCCTAGTCCAGAAGCGTGTCTCTCAAACACAAAAGAAAAAGGTGTTGTAGAAAGGCGGCTTTCTCGGGGCCATCTTAGCACCGTTGGCCGCTTCCGTGTTGGGTCCAGTATTGGGTGGACCGACAATGAACCACACGAAAAAAATGGTCCTCGTCGAACCACGGCTCCTTCAAAACCTTCAATCGCCTTACCCTGTCTCACCTACGGTGAAGACCATAAACACTCTCGATGAAGAGATGCAACAGATCTTACAAAGACCGTGGTTAAGCGACAGTGAGAAAGTACAACGGTACAATGAGACGCTTCAACGATACATGACGTCCATGGACCAATACAAAACCCTCTCTACCCCAGCACCAACACCACGCGACACACCGCCGACCTCAGCACCGCTCCAACAGCCGCCATTACCAGGGGTACCACCCACAGCCCCACAGTGGGTGGAAGATGAAGTCCTGAAGAGTGTATCTGCATCGTTCAAGAAACAAGCTGGCCTGGTATTGCAACGGATGAAACAGAATCCTAACATGACTTGGAATGATAAAGTCGAACTACTGGTACAGAATCAGGTGGTCCGCGGTACCCACATGACAGATTTAGTGAATGACCTGATGCGTCAACGCAGGTCACACACGGATCCTCGAGGATGGGAGGTCTTTGTTCAAGACTTGAAAGCCATGCATGTACCACAGGAATTGGTGGGGAACCCCCAGCGCTGGGCATGGATGCAGCGTGACTTGCCGGTCCACGCACAACGACAGACGCGACTCTCACATACTTGGGAAGCCGAGTGGGAACCGGAGTCACCCCCCAAAACACCACAACGACGGGCACCTTCTTTTCACTCCTTTAAAAAACCACCCTTGATCCAAGACACCCCACATCTCCAGAGCTGCGACACGTAGCAAGTCACCGCGACGATCACGACGATTAGCGCCCAAGGCCTGGAACAACTATTAAAACCAACAGCAGCAGCAGGAAAGCTCAGTCGCCAAGTTTTACCTCACCCTATCCAGTAGCAGTTCGCTCGATGTGTTTCCTGGCAACACCTTGGCCAAGTACGTGACCCAGTTACCGCAACCGTTGCATTTACCTGGACGATGGGAATGTGACCTCGTGGATATCGAATACCCTTACTCGTGGTACAACGTGCGAGCCAATGAAGTATGGTACGAGGTGACCTACGAAGGGAAAGACACCCGACTCACCCTCCCCGAAGGCCAATACGATACCCCCAAGGAGTTCATACAGGGACTGACAAGACTGTTGCATTATAAGGGTCTACGGCGGGTCACGAATACTTCAAACCCCATAAAAGCCTTCGATTACAACGCACACAACGGCAAGGCACAGATCATCCTCACCGCCAACATGAGTGTCGTACTGAGTCCTATCCTACAGCAAATGCTGGGTCTCGCTCACTCGACCTACAAGGGTTCATCCGAGGACCATGGCCAGATCCCGATGAATATGAAGTCGGGTATGTACGGACTCTACGTCTACTCGGACGTGGTCGACAACCACATTGTCGGAGATGTCAACACACCACTGTTACGGGTGGTCTCCATTAAAAAGAAGTATGGAGATCATGTCACCCACGGTTTCACCCACATGCTGTACCTACCAGTACGACAAACCGACATCAACACTATCACGGTAGATATAAGAGATGACACGGGACGACCGGTGGCATTCGAACGAGGAAAAGTGGTGCTGACACTTCATTTTCGACAAGCACGTTCTCCCAACTTTGTATAATGAAGGTGCCTTACGATTGCGATGCACGCAGCTATATGGACTATTATGCCCAAGAGGCCGGAGGTGGCCTTCCGGTCGTTAGCGATGCACGCATGCAACGAGGACATGGGCTGGGGAACATACTGGGGAGCATCGCCAAAACGTTCCTGCCCTTGGTGACGCGCGTGGGGTGAAAGCAATCGGCAAACAAGCGGTACGCAGTGGACTGCAAGTCGCCGGTGATGTCTTGGGTGGTACGGCACCCAAAGAAGCCTTGAAACGGCGGGCCAAAGTAGCGGGAGGCGTCTGGGTCGCCAAAGCACAACGCACCGTAGGGAATAAAAGAACTGCACCACCGAGACCACGCACCAGTCGACGACCGACCCAGCGACGACGCACATCGAAGAACCAGGATATCTTTTCTTAAACATGTCCTTAATCCACACAGAGTCCTGCCCCTCCACCAACAGTGAATTGGAGTGAATCGCCCACACCGACCAGTGCCGAACAAGGATTATGGGTGGAGCATCTCCCGCTCTCCAGCATCAACGAAACAGGGCCCATCGAGTTCACCATCAGTAATGCGGATAGGGCCTATGTGGATTTAGCCCATACATACTTGTATGTGAAAGCCAAGATCGTCAATGGGGATGGCTCCAGAATCGTCGACCAACACGTACCCCTATCGAGCCTACATCGAGACGCTGTTGTCGTATGGACGAGAGGATAAAAAGATCTCAGCTGACAGCCGCTTTATTCTACCAGGACACAGTCGAGCACATGGGGGCAGAGAATGGCAATGCGGGATATAACAAACGGAAGGCTTTCACCGCGAACGGCGTCTCGGTGGATCTCATGGGTCGACTGCTGCACGCAGACATTTTCATGCAAGACCGGTACCTCTTGAACAAGATACCCATCAACATCCGACTGATACGGGCACCTCCGACCTTCGCCTTGATGGCCACTAACGTAGAGGGGCATGCAGCTGACTATAAGATCGTCATCCAAGACGCAGTCCTGTAGGTCCGAAAAGTGAAACCGGGACACATCAAATCCTTGGAAACAAAACCAGCCCAGTACCCTATCCGACGTGTGCAAACCAAAGTGTTCTCTGCGTCTGCTGGAAATATGACCGCCAACAAAGAAAACCTGTTCCTGAAGGAACTACCCAAGCGATTGATCCTGGCCTGTGTGGAAAATACCAGTTTCAGCGGAGCCTACCCAGAGAACCCGTTTGACTTTAAACATTTCGGCATCAAGTTTGTGGCCCTGCATGTGGATGGACAACAGGTCCCAGCCACGGCCTTAACACCGAACTTTGGGCGCGGTAATTTCATTCGAGCCTATCGGAGCCTGTTTACAGCCACCGGTCAAATCAACCAGGACGAAGGGAATATGATCAGTCGCGAGGACTGCGCGACTGGATACACTTTGTTCTGTTTCGATCTGACCTCCACCTTAGAGAACGACCATCAGCTGGCTCTCGCCAAGCAAGGCAATATACGGTTGGAAATCCACTTTGAGCCCTCCGGAGCACCGTCAATGTGATCTGCTACGCCGAGTTTGACAACATCATTCAAGTGGACAAGGCGCGCAACGTCCTGTGTGACTTTGCCACCTAACATGGATACCGACCAGATAACCACCGTGCTGGAGAATGACCCAGGGACACGTATGGTCTTTCAAGGGATGTTCGCCCGAGATGTGTTCCCATTAGACCCCGTATGTATCCTGCTGCTTACGTTCTCAACACGGACCCGATGGATCGGTCCGGTGAACATTGGGTGGACGTATACTTGACAGAACAGCAGGGCGAATACTTTGACCCGTACGGCCTGCCACCCCTCCATCCCGATTTAACAGACTTCATGGATCAAGGTACAGAGACGTGGTGTTGGAACAGTCAAACGTTGCAAAGCCTGACCAGTAGCGTGTGCGGACAATATTGCTTGTTTTACCTGTACCATCGATGCCGGGGCAGAACCTTATCTACCATCGTACAGATGTTTGACGAGTACCCCAAGGCCGAGGACCGAGATGTACTCGTATATGACTGGGCCGCCCATCATTTCAATGTACAAGCCCCGTTCTGGGCTTAGGTTCTATCGATTTCAGTGTACACGCCCCCTGTTCTGGGCTTAAGTTCTATCGATTTCAATGTACAAGTCCCTTGTTCTGGGCTTCAGTTTTCACGTGGTTGTTCTCACGTTGTTGTTGTTATTTATTGTTGAATAAAAACAAAATGAGATCTCACCAAAAAAAACCCTGTCTTGTGTGTTTTCTGTGTGAGCATAAAACAAGCGGCCATGAAGGCTATAACATACATGTGGGATTCAGTCAAACTGGCCTTGAACACCGTTGAGAAAGTAGCCAATCAGTGGCCTAGGATGGGGCCAAATGTAATCAATCAATGTCCAGAAAACAATGCAAGAGCACTGCAGAAAACAATGCAAGAGCACTGCAGTAAAATAGAGAGCCACTGAAATCAGCCCACAGACCAAGTACATGTTTTGGTCTAGGTTAAAAGCGGGCATTCCAGCACAAAAATTTGACAAGGAGTTACAAGAGCAACAGGTGGAGTGAAAAAACTATAGAGGTTCGAGGTGCGGGTAAAGACCAGAAAGACGGCGAGTGGAGACTCGTCCAAGACCTACAGATTACTATAACTTCCATGTATTTTTCCGTGCCAATACGGTTCTGGGGAAAACTGAGGGTTCCCCACTGGCCATTTAACGTGGGCATAGTGCTGGCGATGCCGTGGGGGACCCTGTGCATTCCATGGGTGCTTCGGGAAGGCGGATAAAGGCTATCTATTGAACCAGAGAGGGCCGAACCTAACCGGAAGGGGGACCTTTGACCTTTTGACCTGGATGTAACCTTTGACCTTTTGACCCTAAATTCATCCGCGCACTTCCGGTGATGCCGCACATGCGTGCGGCCGAATACCCTAGCGCGCGCGTGTGGCCGAATAACCCGCGCATGCGAGCGGCCGGGTCGGGGAAAACCCGGATGGAAAATCCGGACCATACGTCTAAGGTCTAAGGAAAAATTGGAACTCTTCTGTGTTCGGAAGTAGTTTTTTGTTGGTCATTCTGAAAACCAGAAGTGACGTCACACACTTGCGCAGACCCACCAAACCACGTGACCTGCGCAGTAACCTACATGGAAAAAACCGGATGTAAGATGAGTACCTTCAGTTTACATGCACCCACCCATGCACCCAAGCCCCGATAAGCCCTATTGTAGGGGTAAAGTCCGTGTTCCGCTTTTTGTCGGGTTTACCAAGGGTAAACCCTACATTACATTTGCGTACACTTCGCCATCCATAAGATGGCTTGCGAATCGTGTGTCTCCATTATTGCGGAGCGATATCCGGTACTTTACCGGATTCTGTTCGGCCTTCATCCGGCGGAGAACAGACTCGAGAAATCTGATTAATTACAGGTTTTCATACTTCTTCTGAAACAGATCTTGCCTGGGTTTACAAAATATATAGGTATGTATAACTTTCGTAACATCCAAGAGGTGTGGTGGATCTAAAATTTTGAACAAGTAGTTCATCACATGACTCGAAAATGGCGAGTTACGTTGGGGTTACGTCGGTAGACTTTAGCTGATTGGCTGATGAAGTCACGTGATATTGATTTATGGAAATTCCCTCTGGCAGTTGCCGAAAGTAGGCTGAACATGGATACACACGATCCCAGGGTCAGTCTTACCGCGTATAGATGACCGAGATGGTTACAGGTTGCCCTACATTAGTATCACTCTTCAGTTTTTCTTTTTTCTTCTGCACATGTGTGGTTTTGATCTCCTGCCCGGAGACTGTTCTCATTTGATGCCCCTTACAGCATTCACAACAGGCCTCGCACAAGCCATGCAATTCCAGGCGCTAAGAGTAATGGAATTTCGTTAAAAGGACATGGAAAGTCAGAGGAAATATATGTACAGAGTCCGGGAAAAATGAGTGGAAAAAGCTAAGTTATTCTCTGAAGTTCAGCGAAATTTATTGCGGAATAAAAATCCAAACAGCCGTGAAACGTGTTTGCTGGTGACCGAATTTCGCCAGATTGGAACGAGGTCAGACAGCTCATTTACATATTTTGTGTAGTCCATTGGTTGAACTAAACTCGTGACTGTTTCCCGCTGAATTAATATTCATATTCTGTGACGTGTATTGGTCGAGGTCATAATGTCGACAGCTGATTGGCTCACGCTCTTGACATCTGTACTAATTTACGTATCCAGAACAGTCGCCATTAGAACTGGTCAAATTGCAGTCGCCATTGTTCGTTGGTTTGGAATTTAGCTTTGGGCTAATTTTGCCGATGCCGGGAAAATGCAAATTTAGTGAACATTGGCCGAGACTGGATGATTATAACTGTGGTTGTCCCGTCACGGTGAGAGGACAGCAACGTACATGGTGTGTCAAACAAATGTGGATCTGTCCAATATAGGCGATGGTCCTTTACGGAGCCATACACAAATTACAGGGTACACATTACGCATGGACAGAAAAATCAGGGCGGCCAGCACATGAACATACCGGCATTTCTGACTATACCCGAGACAACAACGACAATAAAAGAGACCGCGGTGCTCGCCCGAGCTTCAACTTCTACCTCGAACGGTGAGACGACCAATACCCTGCACGACCGTGGCCGTATGCCAACATCTGCCGGCGATCATCGCGAGGGTATTTCTGGCTTTCTTTCAACAAATTAGACATTGGAACCGGAAATATTGTGGTGTTTGAAACAAATACGGTCACACTGATATAGATAGATTGTCTTTCAATATGAAGTCAGCCATGGACGATGGCTGAGTTATGAATGTCTGATCTGGAACTTGTATGAAAAGCGTTGTTTAGAGGTCACGGAAATTTCAAAAATTGGTCATAGAAAAGTCATGGAATTTTGAACCTCTGAAGGTGCACGAACCCTGTCATAAAAAATACTGTTCTTCTCTCTGACAGTCATATACACGGTGGCTTGTGCATTGAACGTGATAATTGGGAGATTATCGCAGTAAATTTTATCTTTCCAATTTCTTTTAAAAGTTGCCTTTATCTGGTATCATTTGTTACGGCGAGAAGGATAGTCATTCTCCACGGTCCAGCGACAACCGATCCTATCTGGCTATTATCTGGGGCTGATGCCAGGAAGTCACTGCGCCACAAAGCAATAGCAGGATAACCAGCGAGTAATATAGGACCAGCACTTGTTGTCCCATCAGTTTTTTTTAGTCAATCTTTCAAATGCAAGAACTCGAATTTGGTACATGATATATAGATCTGAAACTTCAACTTTACACACATATTCTTGAGGTTCTATAACTATATGGCACTTTATGAATTATTATTACGAATATGAATTTTAATATTTTTGAACATTTTTCAATCTTTGGTAAGCTACCTTACAACAAAAGTTATGATTCATATATAGTGCAAGATCACAAAGATGATCTTCGCTTTAGATAAGGAATCGTCCTCAATGCGTTTTTGATACACACAGCTGGTGGGGCTAATTTTTGTCTAAAAAGCACCAAATTGACCATTTGAATAGATAAAGATAAAGAATAATCAAGACCCACAGACAAACACAACCAGACTTACAGTGGTTCAAACCTGCCGTATTTTGCACTTTTCGGTGCATTTACAGTCGACATTTTCTCTCCAAAATTCTCGTTGCAAAATTATGACACCTTTAACCAAAATCATATTTAGACTTATTTGTTGGTCAAAATAGCTAAAATTGGTTTTGGTTAAAGGTGTCCTATTTTTGTAACAAGAGAAAATCCGCACCGAAAAGTGCCTAAAAATACGAAAATAAGCCAACTTACCAACATTAGTGAGCCATATATCCGTTTTCGTGCATCTGCAGTCCTTCATTATTTCGGGTCTTATAATTCAGCATGAAGGCTGTACAAAATGATCCATTTCATATCCCTTTGATAAAAGTGAAAGTTTGGCCCTTCAAACCGAACAGCTTGAGGACGATTCCCTATGTCAAGCGAACACCACCATTCTTCCCAAATATGGGACTAATAAACTCCTCTGATGCAAGTAAACCCGACATCAGTACTTTAAGTACTTTGATTATATTTTCGGGGGACAAATCCTCAATTAACATACACCCGCCCTGCCTCTCTCAGCAGACCCCGATAAGCCCGGAGGACCGATATTCGCCCTCTTGGATAGGGTTTTCTCCTATTTTGGGGGTAAAGTCCGTGTTCCGCTTTTTATATTTTCGGGGACAAATCCTCATTTTACATGCACCCACCCATGACTTGATAGGCAGGCCCCGATACGCCCGGGGATCGACATTAGCCCTTTGGATAGCGTTGATAGGGGTTTTCCTCTATTGTAGGGGTAAATTCCGTGTTCCGCTTTTTATATTTTCGGTACAAATCCTAAATTTACATACACCCACTCCCCCACCCTACGTCTCTCAGCAGGCCCCGATAAGTCCGGGACCGATATTAGCCCTTTGGGATAGGGTTGATAGGAGTTTTCCCCTATTTTAGGGGTAAAGTCCGTGTTCCACTTTTTATATTTTTGGGACAAATCCTAATTTTACATGCACCCACCCATGACTGGATAGCCCTGGAGGGGCGCTTTACTTTGACACCTCACTCGACCCAATCAGTCCACTATTGACCCCTCCCGCCCCTGAAGATTGCCGATGATTCTCACGAAAACCCACGTAGTTGGGACTACTTTCTGTCCGCGGAGGCAGACCGCATCACCGCCAGACCGCTTCACCGCGGAGGAATACATCCCCAGGTCACGCTCGATTCACCCAGACCGAAAGTGATGCCATACACTTGCGCGGAACACTCCTGCGCACACCTCCCCATGACCTCCTCAAAGTGACGTCATACCTGCGCAAAAACACCTGCGCACTCGTCCAAACTTACCGCAATCGGGGTTTTGTATACTACTGATGTATGGCTATGATACTATAAACCATATCTGAATTCGCACATTTTTTGGTTTTGTTACGCCCGGAGCAAAGGAATAAAACATCTGAGACATCTAATATATCTATATATTGGGATCAACCCAGAAATTTATTATATCAGGGTTCCTTCTCTTTTGAAAGACATTCCAGGACTTTTCCAGGTCCATACGACCATTTTCCAGGACATTTAACTGAATTATCCTAGACATTTTTTAACACCTTTCACCATGTTTCGTTCAGAAAATTCAACAAGGTACATTAGAATGAAATGAATATGTATTTCAACTATGACCTGACTAGATCGAAGAATAAATTGAGTTTGTCATAATGAAATGCCAGTAATTAATTGTGGCATATGTTTTGGAGGGAGAGAGGACAAAAAAAATCAAAAGAATTTTCCAGGACTCTTTACAAATATTGTCAGAATACAAGGATTTCCAGGTCCCGGGATTTCTTTTCTCATAATTCGTTCTCATGGTTATCGCCTACTCGTATTTCAAGGACCATGAAGGGTGAGTGAGTGAGTGAATAGGGTTTAACGTCGCTTTCAACATTTTTTCACCTATATCACGACGGGGAAGGGAAGGGAGGGGAGGGGGAGGGGTACCTACTTGTAACAGAGCAGATCTAATGCTGCCATTTTATAGTGCTGTCCCACTGAAATATCATGCCGTAGGCAGACATGACACCCCACTCAAGTCACATTATACTGACACCATGAAGGTCGGTGTATTAACCTTGCACAGTTAAATTTTCATTTTTGACAAAAATTGAAATTTGACAGTCTCTTTCAATTTTCGTTTTACTTCCTGCAAAAATTAAAATCAAATATTGAAAACTGCTTCGACTTGTCCGTTTTTAGTTTCTTGATTTTAACAAGCGCCAGGGTTATGGTGTCACTTCCGATCCGCGAAGTAGTATGGAAAGCGCGAGTCGGGCCGTAAAGGCAGGTGTGGTGCGTACTGCAGAAAACAGAAGGGTAAAAGACATGGGAGTTTCACTACACTGTAGGAGATCCTCGAAGCCAGGCATTCGAGTTTAATCGACCAACTGCACAGATGGAGGATCAAGTGGGCATGCTCATCAAGTGTAAGGTAAATTGTTGGGGTTCTATTGACCGGGCGTACGTACGCTACAGCTTATTAAATGCGCTTATTCGTGTAAGAAATACGCGTCTAATCGTGGAAACGCGCTTATTCGTGGAAATAATTTTGCGCCTAATTATGCGTTGCGCCTAATTCGTGTAGGAAATTCGCGTCTGTGGAAATGCGCCTAATCGTGTAAAGAGGCTGCGCCTAAACGTGCACAACGTGAAGACATATAAACTTATGATCGTGTAGTCATGAAAACGACCGAATATAGAGCAGGGATACACGCTTAAAACTAAAGTGTTGAAACTTACTCTTAAAGTGTTGAAATAACCCTTTAAGTGTGTCTACAGGGACAACACTTAAAGAGCAGTCCATGTGGACACACTTAAAGGGTTATTTCAACACTTTACGAGTAAGTTTCAACACTTTAGTTTTAAGCGTGTACGGATTTCAAGACTGGAACATCATGCTGGACGGCTAGAATATAACTCCAAGCCAGTTATTTATTGATTTGCTGTACCCATCCCGAATCAAGTTGTTCGACAACCTTCCCACAGCGCATGCTCTATTTCGCAGGCTCCAATAACATCCCTGCCTCCAATAGCGGAAGTTGACCTTTACTACGTTGCTATGACGTATAGGGGAAACCAACCAACGCACGGTTCAGTTTGAATCCGACCAAACGACTCCTTTAGTGTTGCACATGAGCGAACTACTTTTCATATGCTCTGTCCAGATAAACAGGGAAAATTATCTCCAGATAATTCTTTATGCAGACTTGAAAAGTAATCAAAATTTTCGTTAAACATCTATTTTACTATATATGATGTCACTTCCGGCGATGTGCGCGAAGGCCCCGAATCCGGTCCAAAAATCTGACTGGTGGCTGGGGTGTTATTAGACCCCCAGCGAGGTGGTTGGTTGTTCGACTGTATTTGTTAAGCTACAAAACCTCAAGAACAGTTCACGGATATCGGTATAATCTGTTCTAAAACTATGCTCTGATTCATCTCTCTCTACGGTTCACAAAAACAGTGGCGGACGTCTCATTTCAACACTTTCGCTTATGCACACACAAGGGGAAGATCCGCTTCCCCATATCTACATTTTCATTACTTTTATGGGTTGAAATTGGCCGATTTCGGAAACATTTCATCATGGTTATTTCAACGTTTTGACGTCCTTTTGCAGCATTAGTTCCGAAAATGAAATGAAATGTACCACAAGTCCTGGCAGAAGGCGACTATCAGTCAAGGTCCAGAATAGGAATGTTCACAATGAAGAATTATCCAGTGATTTCTACTGTTTAATTGGTTGAAAATTACAGTAAATATCCATCATACCCAATTTGTTGATCTTTGACCTCAAAAATTTGGTTCCTATTTGCCCGGCGAGTAAGGTATACTGAAGTTCGATACCAATCCATACCTTTGAACTGGTTATATCGTATGGAAAACAAATCTTAATGACTGGATAGACAGACTGAACTCACCATCGCATTACACGACCTCTCTTCGATAGGCCGATCAAGAATGTGACTTTCAATGATTTCTGGATCAATGACCTTGACCTTTGACCGTGATCTAAATTTTGGTTCACGACAGTATCCTCTTAATGTATCGAAGGAGACAAAAATCATGATTTTGGGATACCAGCGACGCTAACCTTACCTACGTTTTGGTACGTAACATATCGTGCCCCCCTTATGTATCTACTGACACGATAGTACGGCACATCACGTTGGGCACACCGGTTCTCTTTATGAACACTATGACATAACAAAGCTCAGTTTGTCCAAAATCAGGGATCTTCCAGAATTGAAAAGCAAAAACAGGCAGCTTCACAACTCGAGCCCTTTAGGATGGCACATCATTTGATGTTGACATCATTGGAAAGCCAAATATGATTACTATGTCAGTGATGTCGAGGGTAGATAAAAAAAAGAGTAACTATATTATGAAACTTCAGCATGTTCGTGCGTGTATATACAATGTATCAACTGCATCTCATACCTAACCGTAGATTAGTATCGCATATAAGCGATACAATTAGAACTCGAAATACGAGGGCATGGGGTTGGAAAATGCAATAAGTAGCATGATGCAAGCCCCCTAGAACATATCACGGTACGAGGTCTGATGAATCTTAGTTTAGGAGACAGAGGGTGGAGCTCGGTGCCCCGGGCTTGGGAACATGTTCCTGGGGGTAGTGGATGGATTCAGTAAGTGTAGCATGATGTAAGCTCCGTGAATGTACGAAGTTATGGGGTCGGGTGAATCTTAGTTTAGAAGAGGAAGGGTAGGGCGCAGTGCACCGGAGGTGGGGACATCCTCCACGAGGGTAGTGGATGGGTTCAACAAGTGTAGCATGATGGAAGCTCCCAGAATATGAGGGTACGAGGTCCGACAAAGCTTAGTTTAGCAGATTGAGGGTGGGGCTCGACGCCTTGGGAGCGAGCATATGCTCCCCGAGGGTAGTAACTGGAATGTATAAGGGCAGCATTATGTAAGCACCCGGAAAATATGAGGGTTCGGGGGCTGGGACATGCCTTGGTTCAGGATACCTAGGGTGGTAACATTCAGTTCAACCTACAGACAGAGACGGACACTATTGTGTGTGAATGTGGTTTAACGTCGCTTTCAACTAAATTTCAGTCATATCACAACATTCTCTTCTCGTGGAGATGTCCTCGAGCGTAATGTAACCCATCTTCACCACGTCAAGGTTTCTCTTTGTGAGCCAAAGGCGAACCCTTGACCAACTTGCATAGCAAACCGCGTTCCGCCCACACTCCAGTTACGTGACCTAGAAAAACTGCGCTGATGGTAAAATACGTTTGGGTTTTACTTTCGCTGCTAAACTATTCGCTGATACCGAATGTAAAATATTTAATCCAAGCACACATAACCATAAAATATTAATGGGTAGACCAGTGAAATTTTATAGAAGTTTCAACCAAATTCAAGTCCTTTTGCCTGGCTTGTTGGATGTTTGATGAATGGGTTTATTTTCTCTTCAAATAGATTTTGTTCTAAACTATGTTTCCTTATATTTATTAATGTTCATGGTTGTTGAAAAGGTGCATGTTCTTCTGCCACTGGGTATCGCACAAGCTATGGTGTTTTCGAATCTGTTGTCACGGTCGCCATGGTCGGGGTGCTTAAGTGATCTGATTGGTCAATATGTGCAGGATGCCGCTGTGTGTCGTTGATCTCGATACATTGCCCAAGCGTACCAGGGGCTATATCTGGGATAGAGATACCCCAGATTTTAGCGAGGATGAATGCAACCCCTCAGAGAGTGGATTGAAAGGCCACGATGTAAACAATGGGGTCAAGCTACATGATAAGGCGATCAAACTATCACAACTAAATTGTTCTTGCATTGGGTAGGACATATCATACCGGACTTTCACTAGTTAGTCAGATCTACAACTATATTGTTTGAAGTTCTAATTCACATTTGGGGGAGGAACAGCAAAAAATGGAAGGAACTAAATACTTTATTACTCAAGGATAGCATTACACGACAGGTCTTTTATTGGTAACGGTACAACAATGCTATACAAAAATATACTCTTGATTTTATGTAAACATTACTCTTAACATCAGATTCTGTGCCTCCTACAGTCCGCGAACAGAGTGGGATTGATTCATCTTCATTACACAAGCCAATTTATATGTTCCCAACTCAAACTTGCCTCGATATATCTGAAAATGTTCGAAGAACTTACAGACACGAGACATCACTGGCCTCGCATCTATTGGAATTTTGAAATCAGTCCTGGAGCATTATGGATTTACACCAGAGATTTTTAACACTGAAGGTGGCCAGATTTATCAGTCAGGTTCGAAATAGGAATTTAGAAATCGACTTGCTGTGATGAAGATGAGATCGATTGGACTCCCAAGTACTTTGTGAATTTATATGGAGTCTGCAATAAAGATTATTATTATGTTAGAGTTAAATTTAAGTTAAAATTCAGCAATAATTTCAAATTCAGCAATATTTCAGTCATATAGAGACAATTATTACCACTATTTGAGTATGACAAAAGCCTCTAGTGCATCTTGTAAAAAGAAATAGCACACATCACAATGCTTAGTGTAATAGCTGTGTGCCAACTTCAATTTGTAAATGACCCATGTTGATTGGCTGAAGAAAGCCACACAAACCTCCTCCTCACCAAGTTATTTAGGTCAATTGCAATCAAACAGACTGTTACCCGACATAAGGAGGTACAGAAAATCATTGCAAGAGATGTCAACTATTCCGAACAACTAGAAGCACTGTTGCCAACATTAGAATGATCTCCATAATATTTATATAAAATATTTGAGATTTTCTTTGCAACATAAACAATATGCAGTAACAAACAGGTTTGATGCTTAAATTGGGATACAAGCGTTGCAGTGAAACAAAATTTGATTTATTAAGATTTTATGGTTAGCAATTGATGTTTGTGAAGTAAACAAGGCGGAAAATCCGAATGTATCTGGACAAAATAATCGAAACTCTTGCGATGTTAAACTAGCTTCTGAAAAAGGAATAAACTCAACTCAACATATTAACATAAAAAGTAACAAAACCAGGAAATCAAATAAAACAATGATGTATAAATACCAACCAGGATGATAGCCTGCATCAGTAAGTAATATAATATAAATTGGAATTCAACACTGTGCAGACATGATATATCGTAGCACCGTGATGCTTGATTTGGTGGCATCAATAATGCAATATTGAATATGACAGGATATATAGCAGGTCATAAATTATTCACATCTCTTCTCGGTCACATTCAGGATGCGTAAATACTTCATGCACATTTATACGATAAGAACTGAATTAAAATGGGTTATTTACACAAATGAGTTATTTTTGATGACCACATAACATATGCATAATCTGCATATTCTGATCAGAGCCAGGTTTTACAGTTTGGAAGTAACCAGCTGGTTCAACGTACACTTCCGATATATATTCAATGTGAATAGTTTAAATATATACTATTATTATAGAATTCAGGTCTGTGTGGAAAAATATATCTTTTCGCGACTGTTATATAAATAAAATAGCATACATGCTCCATCATGCATTTATTCTTCACATGCAATGTGTAACAAAATACAACGAATAATTCCATATTTGAAATTAAATGAATAATTATTATTATTTAAAATAAAATATATTCTTAATCCATGATCACGGAGAAAATATAGGAGGAAATTTGCCAAAATATAGGAATTTTCTTATTAAAATGTAGGAAAATATAGGAGGAAATTTGCCAAAATATTGGAGAAATTTCGGAGGCACTTTCAGGCCGGTTAATCTTCTTTTCTAGAATGAGACTACATTGCTTGTTTATTCACCTCTAGTCCTGAAGCCCAGCTATCAAAATGTAACAGTTCACAAACGACATATATCGGACAGGTTTGCAATCCATGGTAAATCTGCTCAACTCACTGAAATTCGATCAACACCAAATCAGCTACTTTTAATAAATTTAATTACCCTCTGAACTCATTGAAATAACAATGGGATAATACAGATTATCAGCATGATTTTTTACCATTTTATCAATATACTGTTCTAATGAATTTGATAAATCCCTGATTTTACGGTGGGAAAAGTTTTCTTCTGTGATTGAATGAATAGAGAATTTTCTGTAATGCAAGTTCTATGAGAATGACAAATGAAACCAAATGATGATGTGCCCATGTAAGGCAGCATTAAATGAATTTGCCAGGCAATTTTCAAGTTGAGTTGTCGTAGATCTCCGTACAAGTGTTCAAAATGAATTGAAATATCCAAGAACAATGAATATGTTGCACATACAAATTGAAATTGTGACAAAAATTATTTTGATATACAGATTTCCAACTTCTTAATAATGGTAGGTTGCTGCCAATACACAAGTGTATAAAACTATGAACAATCATTTTTGGTGCATGAAACAGTTGTACTGTCTGATAGAAATGAGTGAACAAGGATAGCATTCAACGTTGGATTGAATAGCAAAGGACTAGTTTCCTTCAAGTACGATTTACAAGGTCTGCTACTAATTCTGTTTTTCAATGATTTTAAATACTGATTTCTTCTTAGAGTGATGGGCAAATTTGGTTCCTGAAAGATGTCATGTGACAATATGGAATCCAACCACAATATTAGGTTTTAAATACAGGACCGAAGGCATTTGGCTACCTCGTCTTTGGCTCTAACTAGATCTGTGGTAATCCATAGTATGCATACAACTGTGGGAAATTAAAAAAAAACTGAGTAAACAAAAGTAAACAATCAAAAAATATGGTAGGATATTTGCTTCAGCAATATATTCCAAATTATGGGGTTCAATGTAGAATGTGTGAAGGAGTCCTGTATTATCAGCAGTCTAAGAAAACTAAATCCGATAGGACAAATCTATTGATTGCCGTATTGGATCTATCCTACCTATTTGGAATTAACGATTCATATTGCAAAGACAGCTATTTCATAGTGTCAAACTGTTGAATGAATTAAAAGTATTTTATCTCAAGATTTGTCCATAATTAATTGTGGATGAATTTATATATGGATAATACATGTATATATGCTCATTAATTTTCAGGGACTAGAATATTTCAAGCTTTCACCATTGAAGGACCATTCATTCCAAGCTGGTGTTCAGTGCTGCACAGGGGAGATAATCGGAGACTTTCAAATTGTCTCCCTTGAAAAACAATTTGATAGTTCAACATTTTCATGCACATGCATTCTATTTGAGTAAATAACAAGTCTCTCCTCGATACATTGGTCTAATAAACATATCAATTTGTTCATATAATTTCTGATTAAAAGTGTATAATTTTTTTTTTTTTTTACTAAAGGGAAAATAAATATTGTTTTTCATTTTTCACAAATAACTAGGCATCACAAGTAAAATTAGAAGCCCATGAACACGATAAATACCTAGAACAACATAAATAGCTCTACAACACTCCGACTACACGGAACACACAGTACAATACAACATCAATCAGTGTAACAGTCCAACTGCTGGTCCCCAGAGTCCAAAAAAACAAACAATCTCTGCGGAGAGGTGATGCAAATTTGGGAAGACCATCATTCATTTCCATTGACTGGGAGATAAATTAATCCTCAGGATAGTGATAATATAGTTCTATACAAATGCATCATGTTGCTTCAACTGAGACATGCACAGTTCAACAATAGAAAACATTGGAATAAATTTTCAAAACATTACCAGAAAAAAAGCAGGTGTTGCACAAAATTCGAATACAAGCCTTGTGCCAGCTGTTACGTTGTGAAGTCCTTTCAAATCTCATCTACAGTCGGAACACATTTCTCACCCATACAAACATTTGATTTTGGAAGTACCATATGCTACTAAAGCAGCAGATGTACGAGATTAAGAGGCGAAATTTGAATCACTCCATACACAAATTCAGAAGTATATTCTCAAATATATGCAAGTTGAACTTGGTATGATCAGTACATGCATAATTGGTACGGTACCATTTTCATCATCAACAGTATATTTTACTGTTATATCTCTTGAAAAACTGATTACATACAATGGAATAATGGTTTGAACAATTTGGAATTAAAGACTGGATATGGTAATTCCTCTACCAACTCTGTCACCCTAATAAATGCAATCATCCCCAATTTTGCAGATAAAATCCAATCAGTCTAATAAATTTGATCACCCTCTAAAATCATTAAAATAACACAGAAATAATGGCGTATTTGCATGATTTTGTCAACTGAACTTCCCGTTCTAATAAGTTTGATCACTTTCTGTGATTTAAATTAAGAGGATTTATCATTAACAGTAAATTTTATAATAATACAATCCCCCCAGTTTTAAACTTGTGGACAATATTCGATCAGTCATTCTGATAAATTTGATTGTAATAAAATTTGTTAGAATAATGAAGAAATGATGATAATCTGTAGGATTTCGGACCATTTTGTCAATTTCCTGCTTTAGTAAAGGAAGTGGCATGTTATAGCGACTTTTCGACCCCATTAAGTGCGGTTGAAGTGCCAAATATGAATTATTTCAAACATTAATTTTTCAGTTATCATGGAAAATACTACCTTGTTCTTCAACTTTATACGGTTTTACCAAAATATTAGTTAATATTATGTCACTAGGTAGTTTGACTGAAAGAGGCATTAAATACACCTCTAAATAGACGATTTTACACAAATAGACTAGCGGTACTTTGAGATGCAGTTATTCAAGAACCCATAGTCACAGTGACCCATAATTACCAAACGTTTTCTATGATAACTTTAACATTTATTCATAATATTTCAGTTTTGGCACTCCAACCGCATATTGATGTTGGCAAATTTCTCACTGAAGCACACTAGGTCCTTCTGACCACCTTGATTTTATGGCAAGCAATTCCACTTAGTATGATGAATTATTGGAGGTTTACCCAATGTTGATTTTTATGAGGTGGCTCAATAAAGTGTCAATAAAAGCCTCAGCAGCTTGACAGAACACAACATGAATCTGAATAATACAGTTATGTGGAATTATTGTATGACGTGATCTATCATCCCCAGCTCATCCTATCAGGGCTGAAATTAAGTGGTAACCTGCTCATACAGATTGTCAGCGAGTTACCACCTCAATTGCCACAATCCAGCTGCCCGTCTCCCGACAATCCTCTCTTATAAAATTTCACACAAATGTACATGTAGCCGTGTTACTTTAGAATCAAGAGTGGTGACCAGACAATAATCTGTTTAGCATTTTGTGCTCAAAATATCTTCACAATTACTTCTTTTCCATCAATCTCCCCAATGATAACGAAGTTTGTCTTCAAGTTCAGACTCTCGTACAAACTAGCACTCGGGGACAGCAGCAGTATTTGAGATTGGACACATTGTTAACGTCAACACTTAAAAGTTTATTTCGCAAACATCAAAAAGGTCCGAGATTCCTTCCCCTTCGTCTAAACTGAAGATGTAATCCTCTACACTGATTTGTGGATCAAGGGCCACGAGAGCGTCAAGATTTTGATCTTCAGTTTGCGTCAAGATGAGTGGTTCCGTATCTGGGCAAATGTCCTGGTTTTCAAGAAACGCATGTTTTAAAGGTGGGCCTGCAAAATACAAGGGAAGAAACTTTGAAAAGCATATACTCCACATACGGTAAGTTCCCTAAGTATTCGCGACCCTAAGTAAATTCGAAAACGGGCATTTTTCACCAAGTCACGTGACACTTCCCTAAGTAATCGAAAACGGCCCATTCGCGAAAAACCGCGGTCCTAACTATTCGAAAATCCCCCATTTATCCTAGTCGCGAGATTGATAATATTATGTAATTGTGCAATGGAAAAACTTCCAGATCAACGAGTTTCCTTAGAATTAGTATTTGATAAACCTTGCAAACTTTTTGAGCATTTTGAACATAACCAATTGTATAACAACTAAGTTGATTTTTATTATTTCTCAAACGAAATGTATTCAATGTTTAAACCGCGATTTCTCATGGTCATTAAATTGGGAATATTGCCGGTTTACGGGGACGTGCGATATTAAACATTGCCGATTGAAGAGAGCATACATTCGATATTATACTGAAAATATCAAAATGAAGAACTGGAAGTTAAGTTTCATTCGGTCTTAAAAAATGTAATGCTGAAGTTTGACCGAACATTTGAACCACGGATTTTCTTAGTCGCGGGGTAGAGATTTACGATCAACCCCAACCCCAAGTTGCATTAATTTTGGCGACTGTATGCCATGTGCGCCTCACCCTAAAACCAGAAACGCGCCTGTTTGGGTCCGACTTCGGATTTTTTTTTCCGAAGACACGAATGTTGAGATTCCCAGCTATGATACTGTAAACATATTTTGTACTGTTCAGACAAAAATAATTTAGAAGCGTATCATTTCCAACGAACGCGGCGATTCAGAATATTTTACGGCCGTGGAATTCGCGGTGATGCAAATACCGAAAGAAGTTTGCGCTCTTGTATTCAACTTTTCAGGAGCAAGCAATAGTACAGACTTATTCTCTTCAATCGCCCCTGGATAAAATAGAAAGAGGATATTATTCACAAAATTATCATGAAAGGAAAGCTGTGACGTGCAGAATTAACCGTGACAATTCATGTCTTTCGTTTAGCCGCCATTCATGGCGGGACGAGCTCGTTCCAGCTGGGAAGGTTGTATATCGTCTCAGACGAGTTGGCCCTGATATGGGTCTCAGTCGAGTTGGCCCTGATATGGGTCTTCAGATAGTGTCGGGCGCTTGCTTAATTTGCTGTTCGTTTCATTGACATAAACAGTTTGAAAAGCCCTTCCACAATATTTCCCTATGAAGAGCAATCAAGAAATTATTAGGTTTGATTCTCAGTCTGAAAATGACGTAATCTGTGTTTCTTCATCAGATCGTTATATATTTTCACGTAAACATCATTGGCGTCACTGGGATAGTTCTCGGCCGTAAAAAATATCCTGCAAGAGTTCAAGCATGTCCTGAAGAGAAAATAAAGAAAATATCAGAATGTCTACGTGACAGAATATGCCCTTGTCCGGTATGTACTAATACAAGGATATACGCGAATTTGTGATTTTAAATTGGTCGGGCGTCCGATGAACTAATCTCTTCATTGTCAGCCGATCATTGCAGTCAATTATTCGAACCTAATTTAGTGGTTAAAGAGCAGAAAGAATGCTTTATTTATCCTTTGATCAATTGTGAATTATTGCCTGACAAATCTAAACACACAACAAACATTTCCCGGGTTTTGCTTCGGGGTTTCCTCTCGATCACACGTGTTCGTACAACTGAACTTCGCCTAAGTATATTAGGCTTCATTCTACACACAAAGTATAGTGAATGTCTCGTGGTTGTCGATCTTATATCATTTAAGAGTGCTGTCTGGGGTAAATATCACAAAATTGAAGAAACACCACAGTCGATGTATTGTGACCTTTCATTGTCGAACGGTATGGGCATTTAATACGGGGACTCTAATTTACGAAAACGTCCGTTTTTCTGAACTGACCTGCACAAACTATTCGGAAGTGGTCAGTTTTTCTCGACCGCGATATTCACTTCCGGTCACGAATACTTAGGGAACTTACCGTAGTCATATTGGTCATAAAGACGAAATGACATGAATTAACAGGATTTCCAATAGTAGGAAATGGGCAAGTGGTTGAGCATTGTTCCATTTGCTACAAATGGCCATTTCCAAGTCTCTAGTAACAAAAAAGTTCACTTGGTGTAAAAAAAAAATGAGTAGTTTTCCTGTAATTGGGGTTAAATTAAAAAATATCTAAATTTTGGGCATACAAAGAAGGCCTTGCATTTTGACGGGGCTGATCAGCCCACGCCCCATGAAAAGCACTCACTACTTATCAGCCTGGTAAACAGTTAACGTTCATAATGTAGTTCAATTGAAATCAGTCCTGCTGTAAGCAAATCAGGCCAATTCATAACCAATACCAGGCCACTCAAACCAGCCTGGTATTGTGCACATGGCAACAACACCTGATGGTTCAATTGTTATTTCCACATGGATTCCCATGACTGGTATCTTCAGCTGTGTGTCTGATGATCTTACCTTTGAAGCTGTCACTTGAGCAGGAGTCCTCAGAGAACAACGTGGTGGTGCTATCCTCACTGCTACTATTACTACTGCTCTCACTTGTTGCCCCTGCCTGTTCAGGGTTATCCTCGGGGCACAGGTATACCTCTATTGGACCTTTGTTACTCTTCAACCAAATCTGAATATTCTACAGAAAAAAAAACATTAGAGAACAAAATTGAAATTGATACCAGCAATGCCAGAAAAGAGGTAGCTTTGGACAGCAGGGTTTCATGGATGTCAAAATATTCATTTTTTGTTTGTTGAATTAAGATTTTGTCCAATCAATACTCAGTTTTTCTATAATTATATCCCCTTAATATGGAATATTCTGACTATTCAACAGCATTTCTGCCAGAAATGACTTTTTCTCAAGTTTACCATGATTTCTTGGCTTCTATATAATGAATTTTACCTATTAAATGGTTTTGCCAAACATACATAGGCCTATCCATTGCCAAGGCCACTCCATATTTGGTGGTTTGAATGAGGGTTGGCTCGTCTCCTGAATATATAATGTTTTTGATACAGGCTATCCACTAAAATGGCAAGGGTGGTCGACTGATTGACCATAGTCAGTGTGAATTTAGACCACCATGGTGTTCGCAATTTGTCAACACTTTTTTTGGTATAAAGACACCATCACAATACACCAAATCTGCTGCATTGAGCTTACGTTTACAATGACGAACAAGCTCTTTATCGTTAATCCTCTCACATTCCATTTGTCTTGAAACACCTGCATAAAGCGTTCACGTCATATGTTTTCTGACAAATGGCTCCGCCAATACAGTTGCCAGCAAATCAAAAGTAGATTTCATTGGCTCTCTGGTTGAATTAAACCAATCTCATCAATGACCATTTTGACCTTCAAAAAATTGGAAATCTGGTAAAGAGATTCCATGGCTCAATATATACAAAGTATAAAAAAGTTTTAGAACTTGCAGGAAAGAAACACGGAGATCAGAAGAAAGTGGAATTTTCTCATCCCTGCTGATGGCTTAGCGATCCTTCCCCTCTCTTTCTTCATTGAGAATGAATGAAGTCTCAAACATAGGGCTGTTCACTTACATGTATAATCTAATACATATTAATCTAGGTTTCTCCTACCTCTGACAGAAAAACAAAGAACAATCAATGGCCATGGACTCCAACATGCATACCTGTCCTCACATTCATTGTACAGAATTGAAGGAAAGTTCAATGTGCTTACCTGTGCAGGGTCTGGTACCTCTAATCGTGTTTCTGGTGGAGCTTTGATCGCAATCACAGTCTGTTCCTCGAATGATTTAATGCTGCGTATGTCCTGGTATGTGACATAGGCTAATGTAGGATTGGTTAAGGAAATGAAAGCAGTATTTATCAAATTTTGGCCTTGTGGTTGGTTGGTTGTTTAAGGATTAACGTTACACCTAACCTTATTGGTCACACAGTGACGATGACCCAAACAAACATACCCTAGCAAAACCTAACCCTGACAAAAACCTAATCAAAACTACAAAAAAAAATTGAATCTTGAAAATTAGGCTCTACAGACACTGGTGATGACAATGGATCATCAGAGAGCCTAATTTGTTTGGCACTTTAATCTACCGCCTGTGCCAGACAAACATGCTGGCCTAAGCTGGAGGGCCTTTTGGCTTTGCGACACCATCTTTATCTTCATCGTTTTAGGACAAGGGTCCTGCAAGCTCTGGGGTTTTAGGTTTGCTGTCGAGACATTCTTCTCAATATCTGGAAATATCCACTTAGGGCTGTTCCAGAAAAACATATGTACTTAGGGTACAATTAGGGTAAAATTGAATCTTGAAAATTAGGCTCTACAGACACTGGTGATGACAATGGATCATCAGAGAGCCTAATTTGTTTGGCACTTTAATCTACCGCCTGTGCCAGACAAACATGCTGGCCTAAGCTGGAGGGCCTTTTGGCTTTGCGACACCATCTTTATCTTCATCGTTTTAGGACAAGGGTCCTGCAAGCTCTGGGGTTTTAGGTTTGCTGTCGAGACATTCTTCTCAATATCTGGAAATATCCACTTAGGGCTGTTCCAGAAAAACATATGTACCCACTTCTGTTAGCACCCACCCACCATCATATTTGATTTTTCAGTTTTTGTAACCACCCACAACAGCAGAAAAAGGATTCATAGACCCACCAATAACCTATAATTTTTCTCGAAGCTGGAGCCCACCCACCCACATTTTTTTTACGAGAAACCCGGAGACCACACACCCACAATTTTTTTGATGAAAATTAAAACCTGAGACAACCCACCCACATGTTTTAAATGATCTCCAAGGTTTCCCGACTTTCGGACGTCGGCTTCAGCCATCTCCGCGGTTATGTGACGAAGGGAGATAACTCGTGGCGACACTGTCGCCACTCTCGTTAGTTTCGTTTTCTCCGGTGAGACGGGCACGTATCGTTACCTGCTTTCAGTGGACAGAGATTGCCGAAAAATCTCCGTTCATAGAGAATTCACTGCTACTTGACAAAGATCTTCGTAACGTGGTATTTCATTGGATGAAATATCTTTGACATGGACGCCTGTCCAATGAAAAAGTACGGTATTCAAGATCACCTTTGTGCGGAGTCACAGTGCGCCAGTTAACAACAACAACGACCACAAACGTTGGTCGCGAACTCCGGACAAGATTCGAGGATTAAAATAAGTTTATCTAGATACATAAATAATGAATACTATATGCCTCAAAAGGATTTGAGGGCCCACACACAGAAGCATTTTACAAGTAATGAATCCAACCGCCCAGAGAAGTGGTTTATTTCAAGATACACCCACCTAGACCAGCAAAATTTTTACAACAACAACCACCCACATATTTTTTTTTTCTTTGCCGTCCGGGGGGGGGTACATATGTTTATCTGGAACAGCCCTTACAATTTAAGTACTGGTACTCATTTTATATTGATTTCTTTTCCTTGCAAACTATTATTACCGATCTGTCAATGATTTTGTTCTCGCAAATTTAAAAATCAAAAAACTTCGCATTCACAAAACTGTCGCCGACGAAAAACTTTATAGAGAATCCTCTCTTACGAACATGAGGAAAGTACAAGCGCATACAGTCAAGCAACTGGGAACAAGGTAAATGATCCACTTCTGTTTCATACCACACATTAAGCTAGCCACAAGTCTCTGTCTACGAGACTCATGAAGGAGGAGTGCGTCACGCCATTGTTTCGAAAAGTGGGATTGAGACACCCCATTTTCAAATCCCAGCTGAAAACAAGACTCGCAGTCACAAAGATAAAAACATCTAGTCTTCTATGCCTTACCAGATTAAAGGTGAAAACATCTAGTCTTCTATGCCTTACCAGATTAACGGTGAAATGCAAAGGTTTTAATATTTTCCTTCTTATGTTCTTCATTGGTTAGTTTATGTTGGAACAATCAGCCTATTTACTTCTTTTGATTATATTTGAAGTGTTTTGTCTCCTAGTGACTTTAGAAAAATGCTCAAAAGTGGTATTCCAAGCCCTGCCAATTTCAGAAATGAAATCTTCATTGCTTGTTTGACGCTGGTTTGTGACGTCACATCAGATCATCTGGCCGGACGTCAATACTTGTAGTAAAGTTCAGTCTTCGGGAGGCTGGTCTGATGTGACGTTACAAACAAGGAAAGATAAGCGATGCCGGTTTGCAAAGCGGAATTCAGATGGGCTTGCAGTACCGGCGTTTTAAAAGATTCTAGCAGACAAACTACTTCAAATTAAACCAAGCGAAGTAGACAGACTGATATTTCTATCATTATTCAACCTAGATATAAAATATGAATAGAAGAATCTAAAACCCTTTGCATTTCACCTTTAAACTTAGCTAGACTGTCTGCATACTTTGACTTACTTGCTTTGAGAGCCAGCCCATGAATATTACCATGGCATTCAGCAATTGCCGAGATGATTGCTGAACCAAAATTAGTTCCCCTCAGCTACTTTTAGCATGTCTTGAATGTGGCTTATTTCAATGCCACAAGATATTTGCTGAGGCGACTTTTTTTTAATCTCAAGGGCTGAAAAGCAGCGTGTGAATTTTCCCCACCAGGGAATTTCACAGTCAGGAGTTTTTTTAATGAATTAAACCGTGAAACGTACTACAAGTAATGTTCAGCACAGAATGTGTTCATTCTCCACCAACATCATCTGAAGATTATCCGTTTAGTGTAAACCTGGACAACAAAGAATAGCAACAACAACAACATATACAGTTTGGGACTAAACTGGCAATCCTGGAAATTTCTTTGTGAATTATGAAATAACCAGAAAACTCCCAACACCTGATACAGTGGCATTTCTGTTCATGGTCTCCAAATATGGATCGCAAACGAGTTTTAGGGCTATGGCGTAACGGTACCAAACCCATATTCTGAAGAGAAACCATGTAACATGGACGTGTTCTATTTGAAATGATGTGCGAGGATGTGTATTTTCGACATTAAAAGGATATTTGGCATTTTCCTGGTTCTCCGTCAGAGTCCTCAGTTGTTTGGTACAATGGTCAACCAGCTGATCTAACAAGTTCTCTTTGTCTTCAAGCTCAGAAATTTCTAAAACACAGAAAGCACATATCCATGTATATTTAAAATGGCTATCCTTTGTTTCAGGGTTCCTACCCTTTGTGAAAGGCAACATTCCAGGTCCATACAACCTTTTTCCAGGGCCTTTAACTGAATTTTCCTGGACATTTTTAACACCTTTTACCATGTTTCATTTAGCAAATTCAACGCTGTACAATGAGGTGAATATGTATTTCAACTATCAAGTTTCATACAGATCTGACTAGACTGAAGAATAAAATTCCAGTAATTTATTGTGGCAGATATTTTGGACATGTTGGAGGAGAGAGGACAATAAATTTCAAGGACTTTTCCAGGACTCTTTACAAATATCGTCAGAATTCAAGGATTTCCAGGTCCTGGAATTAGTTTTATCAGAATTCAAGAAAATCCAGCACCCTTATGTACTCTGTTGTTTAGGGCTGTTCCAGAAAAAAGTTACAATGCAGGGGCGAAGAAGAGGACTTATTCTGACCCCAAACACCCATGTATAATTTATCCTATCCCTCTTATGCTAAATGACCCACCCATGACACATGTACCATAGAACTGGAAAATCTCCCCCTCCCCCCTCCTACTTCTGACCAATTATCAGGACTGGGCATGGTTAGCTATGCACAAGCTGGCCTGTGCTGCAATGATGAATGATAAACCTCGTTCGCCTGGATGCTTCCAATTTCAGTTTTAAAAGACCTTCTATGGGTTGCCATGATAGTATGGTTACCATATATCTCATTCTGGAAGCAGTGGCGACAGGCGACAGGTTTAATACCCTACATGTAGGTTAGCCATTTTCTAATCATCGTAAACCGGCAACAGTTTTCTTGAGAGAATATTAGAGTACAGGCCTGACAACTGTAAAATTTTGGGTGGTAACTGGATAGGTTATTGGCATCAACTTGAAAATGGTTATGATGTTTATAGGGACAGTTGCTTGTTTCCCGGAAGAGGCAACATTAATGACAAGATACCAGCGACCGGTTGCCAACTATTTCTAGCCAATTTCGATGTTTTTTGATGGATCAGCCCTTGAAACATCTCATTTGATGCAAAACTTGTCCAATTTACACAATCCTGTAACAATTCGAAACATTTCAATCAAATGCCTATTAATCTATTCAAGTCAATAAACAATGTTTTGATACATTGTATCAAATTACACAGCCCTAAAGTTATTACCATTTTGTAAATCATCTATTTCTGAAGGGAAATTAGCACTGGACGGATTGGCAGCAATGGAAGCGGACGAACCTCTGAAAATAAAAGAAATATTCTGTTATTCCAGTCAATGAATACTGAAACAAACTTCAATGGATTCAACACATATCAGATCAATTTGGTCGGTCTTCATTATTATACGGGCCTTAGTATTACTGAACCACCACCCAGTCTTTGTTCTACCCAGGTAAACTATTCCTCTCCTTTGTAACGGAAAATGCTATTTTTATGCCAATTCTTATCTATTCAGAATCTGGAAATAAGTCTTGAAGTTGGTAGTGATAAAATACCAGGAATTTGAGTTAACTAAGAAACTTTCATCTTTGCATCATGCAAATGGAACTGGCCTGAATAATTCACAAGGCTTATTTACCCCATGGGGAAGTTGATTTCAATAACAGTGTCTATCCACACTGCCCTTTACTAGTGGACTATCAGATACACCTTGTGAAAGGTATTGCTCAGACGGGTACAGATTTTTGTCCCCCGCCGCAACGCGGCCGGGGACTTTAAAATGGTTCTTGCTTCTTTGTGTCCGTGGATGTCCGTGTGTCCGTCCATGTCTGTTCGAAGCGATAACTTCCTAACGCTTTGTTGGATTCTTCCGAAATTCGGAATATGCATTCCTTGCGGCAAGACGCCAGTCGGTATTGCATTTTAGCAACATCTGCCTGAAGGTGGCGCCGCTAGTTCTTGCTTCTTTGCGTATGTGGATGTCCGTGTACGTCCGTGCATGTCTGTTCGACGCGATAACTTTCTAACGCTTAGTTGGATTCTTCCGAAATTCGGCATACACATTCCTTGCGACAAGACACCAGTCCGTATTGCATTTCAGCAACATCTGCTTGAAGGTGGCGCCACTAGTTCTTGCTTCTTCGTATCCGTGAATGTCCGTGTACGTCTGTTCGAAGTGATAACTTCCTAATGCTTTGTTGGATTCTTCCGAAAGTCGGAATATGCATACCTTGCGACAAGATGCCAGTCTGTATTACATCTCAGCAACATCTGCCTGAAGGTGGTGCCACTGGTTCGTACTTCTTTGTGTCCGTGGATGTTCGTGTACGTCCGTGCATGTCTGTTCGAAGCGATAACTTTCTAACGCTTTGTTGGATTCTTCCGAAATTCAGCATTCGCATTCCTTGCGACAAGAGGCCAGTCCGTATTGCATTTCAGCAACATCTGCCTGAAGGTGGCGCCACTAGTTCTTGCTTCTTTGCATCCGTGGATGTCCGTGTACGTCCGTGCATGTCTGTTCGAAGCGATAACTTCCTAAAGTTTGTTGGATTCTTCCAAAATTAGAATACGCATTCCTTGTGACAAGACGCCAGTCCGTATTACATTTCAGCAACATCTGCCTGAAGGTAGCGCCACTGGTTCTTGCTTCTTTGAGTCCGTGGATGTTCGTGTACGTCCGTGCATGTCTGTTCGAAGCGATAACTTCCTAACGCTCTGTTGGATTCTTCCGAAATTCAGCATTCGCATTCCTTGCGACAAGAGGTCAGTCCGTATTGCATTTCACCAACATCGGCCTGAAGGTGGCGCCACTGGGTCAAAATAGATTTTTTTTCCGTGTACATCTGTTCGAAGCGATAACTTCCTAATGCTGTGTTGGGTTATTCCGAAATTCGGAATACGCATTCCTTGCAACAGGACGCCAGTCCGTATTGCATTTCAGCAACATCTGCCTGAAGGTGGCACCACTGAGTTTCTCTTCTTCTTGTCCGTTCCAGTCAAAATGGGCCTTCAATTTTGCTATATGAAATCATTCTATTCCACATCATATGATTTACCCTAAAGCTTTTGCATGAACCATATTTTATTTCAGAAGTATAATGTGAAATAACTGGCGGGGAAATGCAGTACTGAATCCCTGATTTTTGAATTTCGTGTCATCTTAAACGAAGGACAACATTTCCTTCAATTTTGCTAACAAATAATTGTATTGCACATCATAGGATTTACCCTGAAGCTTCTGCACCAATCATTTGTCTACACACGTATATTACTATATTAATTACAACTGTGTTCCTAATGTTTGGGTGCACACTGTGCATATGATCAATTTCCTGAATTGAACTGAATTCAACCTTGCTGGTCTACAGACTGACAGATGATGGCATGCAGTTGTCAGTGCAGTTGTTCATGTACAGGGAGCTTTCTATGAATGAGTTGCAACCCCAAAAGGCTTAAAATTTATCAGGCACAGACCCATGTTTTTACCCCTCGGCCATTTTTGGCCATGGGGTATTGTCATCATCTTGTACGTCCGTCTGTCCATACGTCCGTTCGTGAGCGAGATAGCCGGAAAACTGTTACGCTGATGAATTCCAAATTTGGTATGCTTATTTGCCTAGTCAAGGACCAGAAGCCTATAGAATTGGGACCTGATTGGTACCTTAGCAGCCATCTTTAATTTCATGCAAAATGGATAATGATCCATATCTCGGAAACCATTCAACTGTTCAATACGAAATTTGATATACATCATCGATACATAAGCAACTTTCAACGAATTACCAAACAGGCTTTTCTGATTAGCTGGGAACCCTGGATGCCATCTTTAATTCATGCGAAATCGATAATGATAGCATACATATCTCGGTTACCATTCAATTGTTTTATATGAAGGTAGGTATGTATCATCAATACATCCAGATACTTTGAATCGGGACCTGATTGACTGAAAACCTTTGGTGGCCATCTTTAATTTAGGCAAAATCATTAATGATCTATCTCTGATTCCGTTGGAGTGCTCAGTGGAAAATTTGGTATACATCATTGATGCATCAACAGACTTACGATGAATGACAGATATGGTTTCTCTGATTGGGCGGAAATCTTGGCGGCCATCTTTAATTTATTCAGAATCTTTAATGATGTTTATCTCTGATACCATTCAAATGTTCTATACGAAACTTGATTTACAGCATCGATGTATGAAGAGACTTGCATTAATGAATAACCACATTAGTTCCTCTGAGTGACGGGAAGGATGGGCAACCATCTTTAATTTATGTAAAATCATTAATGATCTCTATCTCTGACACTGTTCAAATGCTCAATGTAAAATTTGGTATACATTATCGATGCATCATCTCGGTTACTTCTACACGATGTGCCTAGGATACAGTACTATACTATACACATTTTTTTGTAATTCAGCATCGCAGAAAACCACCATCGATTGCGTTTTCAATGGTAAAAGGGTTAGGAAAGAACTAAAAATATACTTCAATGCAGAGTGATTTTGATTGACGCCAGAAATCGCTCAGAACGCTTCTTCGGCGATCTAGACCCCAGGAGCATCTGGGGCCTGGGCGGCCCCTGGATCCCTACCTAAAGTGCAATGATAGTGGCCGTACCACTTTGAATTTGCTTCCGACGCCCCTGTATTAACAGACAGTGTCAACATACTGTTCCAGCTGTCTCCCGTTCAGTGATTGGTCATTCGACCCCGCCATTTTAACTAATACGAGCATTTTCATTGGATCACTATTAGATAAGACCCACCCCAATCTTCATACACAACCACGTGACTGTCTCAGTTGACTGATGACATAGCGCGGCCTCGTTTTTGAATCTGCCGTCTAACTGGGAAAATGTTGTTGTTGCTGCATCAGCCGATCATTAGCCCCCTGTAGAAGATACTATAGGCTAATACATGTAGGCTACCATGCCATGAGATGATGCTTGGGATTGCATTTCGCTCACTTGCACCTACAGGTGGCGACAACTGGTGGCAATTTAAAATTTGGTTTCCGGGCAACAGGTTTGATGCCTTCAGCTTCTCGTCAAATTTGGTTTGCAGATAATGCCTTGAGATGTCACTTGGGGATGCTTCTCGGTGCTTCACTGCATGGAAACTATATCACAAAAGCAATCAACTTTCAGTCAATCGTTCTGAGTTGATCTTAAAACTTGGGAAGGCAGAAAGACCCTTCCACATCCAACGCCTATGAAGCAGCAGTTGCCTCCCTCATGTATATCCCCTAAGACCAACAATGCTAAAAAATATTGCTGCCATTTCGGCGGGGGACCTAGCATCCTCTGGCTGCTTGTTGGTATTCGAGTACCCATCAGCAGTAATATATTCAAAAAGTATTTGAGTACCCGTTTGTTGTTTTCAGCAATGATGCAGTGTGGTGACAGGCAAAATTAGTTAACTGCCATCGATCGTGGAATTACATGATGGCATCCATGGAAGTGTTGCCATCCCATTCCTAATGATTGTGAGCGAAAGAAGTGTGGGTCTCTCCATACATCATGGCTTGAATGATCACCATACATTCAAGGAGCTCATTCAAGACCAAGCTGTCAAAAGAATTGCACATAAGTCACCTGCGCATAGCAGGAAGTTAGGCCCAGATCGAGCGTATGTAAAACTTTAACACTTAAACACGCGGTCCACCTCAGATTACGTTCTTGAACTACTGAAAGTCTGTAAATGACGTAAATTCCAATCAAGTCACTGTATGTGGATCTACCGGGCAAAGAATACAGTTATCCTTCAAATATTTGCTACATTTTGCCCAGTTTTCTAACTTCTGAAGTGTTCATTGTCAAAATCTCGGGTATTCGAATAGTGATTATGTAATAGAGTAAGCAACCGTTTCAGCGCTAGCTGGGGAAAGGTGCCACCAGGACTTCAATGGATGAAATGTTTTAAGGGAGATAATGGAATACTCACTTCCACTGGATATTGTTTTTAGATTTCTTCTGGATTAAATTAATTCCTTCAAGCACATTTGTGATATCATATATTCTTCTTTTCTGTACATCTAAATATTCGGCTGCCTTGTTGAGATCTAAAACCTGTCAAGTAGAGTATAGCAATACATGAACATCAGGACACCAGTTTATCAAACATACATGTAGAGTCAAACCTGAGTAAACCAACCATGCTTTGGACCAGATCATAGTGTCCGTTTTGACAGGGTTTTGGTTTATCAAGGTTCAAAATACTTCATTGTATTGGGACCCAGGCCTGGAAATAAATTGAGAACACGTTTAACGTTCGCGAGAAGGTTACGTATTGTCATTTTACCGCGAACGGTCACCGTTCACGACTTGAAAACCACAACTTGAACATAGCAAAAAAGCAACAACAAAAACGACGAAAATAAGAAAATGTCAGTCGATATAAAGATCAGAGAAATAATGAAATGCCAGGCGTGCCAGTGGGATTATTGGTGCATATAATTCTAAAGACAATACTCGTCGGGTTGTGAAAATTTCATCTCAGATTGCCGCCGTCCCCGATAGTTTACCAAGTGTTGTTGTAAAGTTTCCCGTGATGCACCGGCGTGCAGTTTTCATTTTCAGCTGTTGGCAGCATTTCGTTATCGAACAACAGTGAATTTGTATGTCTAAATTACTTATCGTACAGGAATTTAATCGATTGATACTATAAATATAAATTGTCAGAGAAATTTAAATAACTTTGGAACGAATTTGTGCACTCACGGAGGAAGTAAGAACCTGTGCCGTGTGCATCGCGTTTCCTCTAAAATGCGCGTGTCTCAATGCTGTGGATTGTCGTCTCGGTGACCGGTTCGTTACAGCTTTTAGTCATTAAAATTAGTGAAAGTAATCAAGATATTAATGATATGAAGCTTCAAGCAGGAGTCACAATAACCATACAAACATTACTTTCGTCAGTTTCATAGGATTTCCAAGCAGACTTTTTGCATGAAATTGATTAGAAAAATAGGTAGAGTTAAGCCATAGCGAGCACATGGCCGACAGGTTGCGGGGGTTACGGCTGCGGTAAACCCCCATCGTAACCTGTCGGGTTACGATAGGTAGAATGAGAATGGACAATTCCTTATTTCCAGCCCTGGGGACCATGGATAAAGCTGGTATATAGAGTTTGATCAGTTTAACCAGGTTTGGGAATAAGGATTGTTATTAGATTTTAAAGGACAATAGTTGTTTCCTTATACTGGTGGTGGACAAGGCTGAAATGCAGTGAAAGATTGCTGCTAATTTCCAGCCCTTCAACGACAAGCCCTGCCACCTTATGTCGACGGTTCAGAGATCATATTGACCTACTGAAATTAAACTCTCTTGAAAACTTATTTTTATTTCATCAGCTGACCCAGAAAATAGAATTTTCTGTCGAGAGAATTACTGGATTTTCATGCCACAATCACCTTGTATTTGAAAACATTAACTTGCGGTCTCCTCAATAATGAAACAGATTCAGACATGTTTTTTGACAACCCTTCTCTATAAAATGCAAATCGTTCAGGATTTACTTACCCCTTCGGGAGCACTTTTTAATAAACCTACAAATTTTTTCGTCAACAGACCCAGTGATGTGTCATATCTCGTCCTCTCTATAGGGGATTTGGCTGAAATACAAATTGGAGACCTTTATATAACTGCTAGTTAACTGTTAATATGTGCTTGGAAAATACCATTGCCAACAAAATAGACTATATCAAGTAAAATTTCAAGAACTTGTGCGGATGAGAACAAATTAGAATATTACACATTAAGGTAGAGACCCCAACAGCCGTATGAGCTGCCATGCGAATTGCGTGTGTAAACACAAATTATGTGGTGTCGGAAAAGGTCATAAAACATGAATTTTTGCCTTAATTAACTGTGAAAATTACTTGGATTAAGTAAATATAATGTTCTGTTGTCGATGGTATTTGAATTAGTCCATAAAATGTTTCATCATCGGCAGAGAGCAGTTCTGGAGTTCACTTCATTTTGCACACGCGTCTGGTCGCCGTGGAAAATGGCGACGCATTTTTAAAAGTCCTCAACTTGCATGATCCCTTACGATATGAGCCAGTGGGTTTTTCCCTTTCAATTTGGTCTTAAAATTCTCATAATTTCTCACAGAATATCGCAAGAATATTAACTCGATCAAAACGTGCTTCAGTTTTTTCATAGCCCGTTTTGCGGCCCTTTTGCGTGACCGCGAATGCTGTCTCCGATGAGAATGACCGAGTTAACAGTGGCAGTCCGTTATTTAAATGTTCGTGTCATTGTTCTGACTGATAAATGAATAGAAATTGCACTGGCTCATGTCGTAATCCCGAATTTATTTAGACTTGTACGTCCCGCGAAGAGCAAAACGTCTTGTTGTTCCACGTAACCAGGGGTAACGAGGTCATGACACCAGATGGCGTCTCCCGTCTAAAATGGCGGCACCCTTTTGATAGCGTTTGTTGAGGTTGAATGCTGGCGAAAAACGATCTATTTTGCTATAAATTTTGCGCTATTGTTACTGTTTAATGTATCAATTAATATGTGATATCTCAGAATGTATTACAATGTCAATTTCCACGACAGTAAATATCTCGCAAGTCGTTTGATGGTTTACCATGGAATTCTCCTTACCACGTCCAGCTGGTACAGCATGCGGTTGACGTTTTCGCGGGTATTGAGAAAACAGCTCCACTCATGTTAGTAGTAATCTCCCTTGAATTGAACTTGAAAGCGTGGACTAAACTTGCAATTTGAAACAAAGCAGTTGAAATGTTGAATTTATTTCGCCAGAATAATATTTCTTAAAATGTTTTATGATTAAAAAAAATTAATAGCGTATAAAATAGTCGTGATGAAGTAAGTTTTATCAGTCTGTGTTACTTTATTTTATTTTACAACAACAACAACATTTTTTTAACTCCACTCACTGGAACGTTTTTCCTTCTGGCTGACAATGGTGCTTCATCTACTTTACTACAGAATGAACAAATGTGGGCTCTTCAACTGATTTGATTTTAAAATAATTATCAATTAATTTATTTCTTATCACTTTTAGTAGAAAATTAGAATATACATCATCAAGTAAAATGAATGTTCCATACTGAGTAAGACATTTATGGAAATGAACTCCTCATTAATGAATGTCAGTGGGCAGAGATAATTATGTGGGGTGGCAATATTCAGGTTGTCCATGGGTTCAATCTTTTTCTCAATAAAATTCAAGTTCACATTTAGGAATTTTGGTGACATTTGATACCTGTTTCAATGCAGGTACCCTGGTACTATAGTAAAACGCTGTTCCATTATGCAAATTTATGCAAATTAGGCAGCTAAATATTGCCGCGGCGTCGACAAAATGCCCACCAGCAGAACTGGCATGTTCAAAAACCCCTGACTACCAAATTTTATTAAAATTGTCCTGAAATTAAAAGAAAGGAAAACGTTTTTGTAGAAATTTACTCATAATTGTGTACAATTTTACCCATTAATCTCCCATTGTTTTAACATAGACTGATTTCCGATAAACCACTGGAATAAAATAACTTCAAAAATCTGCATAAAATCAAGTTTTGATTCGTTTTCGAAAATTTAAAAAGCGTTGAACTTCAAAAAATGCCTCCTATGAAATCAAATCTAAACTAGTCCAAAATAAATAAGATGAAAAAACTGTTGGGGTCTCTAAATTTAAGGGAATAAAATTCAAGAAAAACTGAATATTGATTGGACAAAAACTAAATTAAGCGAGAGAAAAAAACCCTGAATATTTTGACATCCCTGAACCCCTGTAGTGTCGACAAAGTTTCAACTTTGAAACTTTTGGTGATGTAGCAGCTTTTAATAATGCCTCAGGTACAAAAATAAAAACATCTCACATTGATGAATGTTTCTTGTCATCATGTACTGTACAACATCAATATGAAAGATAACCAGTGATTACCTTTTGGACTGTACTGTGGTGGTCGACCCCTTCTTTTACAAATCTTCTGTGGTGTTTTGAACTCCTCTTTAATAATAATTTCTGGATCTAATTCAAGTTTTCTCTTTGCCTACAGGAGAGAGAAAAAGAAAATCAATACATACATGGTCTAAAATAAGAGCTGTTCCACAAATAAGTACATGGAAAGAGGAGGGGGGGGGGGGGTTAGGGAAATAGGATGAATGGAATATGGATGGTTGGGGTCAGAAAAAAGGTGTCTTCCCTCCACCCCATGTACCATTATCTCCCTCCACCCCATGTACCATTATCTCCCTCCTCCACCCCATGTACCATTATCTCCCTCCACCCCATGTACCATTATCTCCCTCCACCCCATGTACCATTATCTGGAACAGCCCTGACCAAATTCACAACACTCAGTGATTTCTCAGAATTTGATCACACAATACTGTAACATTCACAGGAGCAGCAGTTTTGATCAGACATGTCTACAGGCTATATTATTTATTATTAATAATGCTATTTATTGACTAATGGATGCTTACATGCATGCACAGGTAAGGGGACATCCATAAAGTACTGTCTTGCCATGAGAAAACTGGTGGTGAGCAGTCAAGTATTTTGACATGAGCTTCAGGTCTTTGTAAACCGAGAGAATTTAGGTGAATGATCATCTACTCGGCGAGTGCAAACAACTGTTCACCACCTCTCACAGTGAGACCTGAAGCCAGGATGTATGCCTCAAACCAGGAATTGTGCTGCCCACAACAAATTTTAAATGTGGTCAAGTTCCAAGTTTTTGAACGGAACTCTTCCGCCCGCCCCCCTCCACCACTTCACCGCCATCAAGAATAAATTGTTTTCTGGATGCAGCCTTACCATGGAATTAGAATGTGGACAGGAAAGGTTATCAGGTATTGCCGCTAGAAAAAGCCAGGTAAGTCTCAAATGCTTCCAGAATTAGATTTTCCAAGCTGAATAAATCCAGCATTTGGTCGGATGACCGGTTTACAAATTCGAGAACTTAAATCCCAATATTTCACTTGGAAAGCAATTGGCACTGGTCTGCACCAGCACTTGTCCTTAATTTCATCCTGCCTTTTCAAATTTGGTTTTTTATGACTTTTTTTTCTCCCTACAAGTAAGAAAATATTTTGTTCTATGTTGGCTGATGCATGGTCTAGAAATCCGATTAAGAGGTTGTCAAATTTGGGAGTGTTGTTGAAACCTGCAATATTTTTATGTTTGGTATTTGGCAACTGTTGTGTTCCAATCCTGCACTATCCCAAAGACTCGAGCTAGACATCAGAGCTTTTGATTGTTTATCTCCATTATGAAAGCGGCTAGGTGAAACAACACAACCCTGCCATGAGCATTTAGTAGGCCTACCATACCGGGACTGATGACATTAAAAACTTATAATTCAATATTTTAGCATTTTTTCCGAACCTAGAAATTGGAGAATCAGATATGTTGAACAACAATAATAAATTGTTCCCCTTTGTTCTGACATATTGTTTAATTGTGATCACGAGCACAACCATCTGCAAAGGTCCAGGTAATCCCTAAATCCTCGTAGAGGGTTTTTACCTGTACCTTTTTGCTGATTCGAGTTCTCGAGTCGTTGCGTCTATTACACAATCTCGTACTTTTCATCCCCAGCGGTTGTTTTGAATTAGCGCGTCAGTATCTGAAGCCTGCAGTTTTCGCTTTGACACCCGACGTTGATTTCTAAGATAGTCTGGCCGGCGATGAAATTCAATCCAGTCAAAACTCAAATCTCGCTGCGGATTGGCTTGATGTCAGCTGCTTCAGCGCGCTTACCGATTGGTTCGGTTTAGTCGAAACGGTACCCCTTTAGCTATTTATATCTAGAACTGATATCGGTAACTAACCAAGCCAGTGTATCGATCGTAACCTATCGATTGATATACTGGCTTGCGAGGATGGAGCACAACATAATTTTTTAACTAAGAAATAAGAATTGCAATGCAAACCAAGGGTAATTTTGCCTCGCATAAAGTTTTAATTTTTTTAGGCAGACTTTAGAATCAATTTTGGTGAGGTTGGGGACTACATTTGTGGATTCACATAGATGAATGAATGACTTTTTTTTCACTTGAAAGGAAAAAAGAACAATTAAACACAATTTTAATTTTTTTTTTAACCGTTTAAAACTTTTTAAAATTTTGTAAGTAATTGAAATGTGCCGAACAAACAATTTAGAAAACATTTCTCATTGTTGTTGTTCTCCTTCAGAAAATAATTATTTACAACATTTTTACATTGTGTATAAAAGCTAAATTATAACTTATAATGTGGACACAATCTAACTAGATGAATTTCCATCATTTTGCATGAAAAGAATCTAGTTATGCATGGGTATTGCAAGAGTTATTCTGCTTCGCTGCATCCCTTTCAGTCTGCAAACGTGCAAGCTGCATCCCCAGTTGGACCCTGCGAACCGGAAATGAATGGAAGTGGGGCAAAAATCTGGAAATTCAGATCAAGTTCAAAAATAAAGCAAATGTTTCACACAAAGCAAAACGATGTAGGGTTTTCTCATAACTAAACTGAAAATAAGTTTCATCTTTAAGCAATAAAACTTCTTCAGAGCTCTGTAGATTTCATAGTTATGATGACGTCGACGACAGCCCCGAAAGTTTGTTTTCGATGGCCTGAAAATGTGAAAGGAAGTAAAATAAATAAAAAGTTTATACATATTTTACGTACCTGTGGCCTTCCAATCGGTGATAGTTTGTTGATAGCATAATAACTCGGACCATTTGGCGTTCTTCCCAAAGGCTGATCAGCAATTATATGAAAAGTGTTGTCGTCTTGCAGAAGTCCCACCCCCAGTTCTTGAGTTTGGGTCGGCTGACCGATCATCGACAGAAGTTGTGCAGCATCTTGCGTCTGTTGATGACTGTAAATACTCGTCAAATTCAATATCTGAGGAGAAGTTGTAATATTACAATTGTTATCTCTTGTCAAAACAGCTGCACAAACTCTTCGATTCGTTCCTGGGATACCTTTCGGCATTTTCCCCAAATGTGTTTCGCCCAGGGTAATGTTGGCCCTCCTTTGTTTGGCCTTCACAAGATCATGCAGACCCCCTGGCTCACCCGTGAAATCCAACGAAATACGAAAAACAATCACCACAAAAGTGGGATATCTCGAAAAAACAATGTTCTTGCCACCCACTAAGTGAGTTTTAAGCCCAAAAGGCGACGATTAGTCTGTGGATGGCAAAGGATTTTCACAACAACCCAAACGAATCGATCATGGCCGGTCAGCCTCACTGTGGTTTCATGGGTGTAAATGCTACCATCGAAATGAAAATGAAATGGCGCGAAATCATATTTCCCGCGGTATGACATCACGTGAGGGTGCCCTCTACCCAGCATAATGACACAATTTAACCATTTTATCGCCTTCAAATTCAGTTATGTCCCCAAATTTAACTTCATCATAAGTTAAGTATTGATTATTAGTATTCTCACAAACATACAGATTCAATATTTTTGAGTTAATCGAGAAATCGGCCTCAAGCCGTAACATTTTAACTATGGATTTTAATTATCCATAAATCGGGCTTTCTCTTTGTGGCGAGCACTTCCCTGGATTGCCAGGTAAAAGTTGCCACGCAGCTTGCTCCAGTTTTGCAAATGGGCATGTTAACAATAGTTTTCATAAATGACAATAGAAGTAATAAATGACCAGAAAAAAAATAAAGCAAAATGCCTCGGTGTAGATAAGTGAATAAAGCAATTGAGTGTCTAATAGTCAGTAATCTATCATGTTCACTTAGTGAGTTTAATACGATGAATTCGATTGCGTGGGTGGAAATAAAATAAAATTATCTTGCTATAAAATAGTATTAACCCCATTTTAATTGCGGTAGGACATTAGTTAACTTTAGTTGATAGAAAATATTTCGATTTTTTTTTTTTTTTTTTTAATAAGTTTTTTTTTAACTTTAATAAGTTGAATTATGTTTATTTCACCGCTTCAATTCAACACTCCTTTGAATTAAAGTTCTGCCGCCTGAATTTAATTGCATCCTGAAATGATCAACTGCAAGTTCGGGATGGTGATCGAAATGCTGGATTACGGTTAAGATGTACATAAAATATGATAACACAAACGCGACTGTGTCGTGCAGAGTACAACAGAAGGTGTTATAGCCACCAACTGCATGGCACAATTTAATATAATTAGATTGAAATTCAATCTATCAGATTGAAATTAGTGACCAATCTTTTATTGGATTGAAAATATTCAATCTAATAGATTGAAAAAGATAAAGTGACTATGTTGTAGACAGAAAATTCAATCTACTAGATTGAAATATTCAATCTAATACATGGAATAATCAATCGAATAGATTGGTCACTAATTCCAATCTGATAGATTGAATTTTCAATCTAATTTTTTTAGAGAGTATATGGTTCGGAGTTATACCTATATTAAATTTGGTGAACAGAAAAGTCATCTTAGCCAGCTAAGGGATTTATAGTTGCTTTATTCTAACAGCTGTTACATAGATCTAACTCCCCCCACCGGGCACTTCCCCTTCTATTTTCACACCATATGTCCAGCTGTAAAAGCAAAAAGCACCATTTTCATGATCGTTAATCTTTAATCGCTTAAGAGGCATGACAGCCGACATGTGTACGTGAGCCGGGGTAGGTTTTCGCCCGCTATGCCCTCATGTGAATTCCTGTAGCGACAGCTGCCCGGAATAAATGCATATTCGCACACTGTTTATCATCGAATTATCGCATTCTCCGTTCTTGGGAAAAGCGCGGGGAATTGTGCATGTTCTTTGTCCAGATATGCGGATGGCACGCGACTGACTATTCTTCCCCTGCGGCACTCTTCCGTTTTGACAATTGATGCATTTTTGAAGTCGATTCCATTCACTTTTCCTCCAATGAATAAAAAAGATATTTTGTGCTTGGGGCGTATTCAAATTAACACAGCGGTTTCATCAATGTCCTTTGCATTACGGAATGGAAAATCCAGTACGGTCAAAATTAAGTTAGCATTTTAAAGCATGAATTAAATATAAATCCAGATTTTGGTATAGCCTACCGAATTATAACCATTTTACATATCGGCCTGCAGGTATACGGTACGAATAAAGATTTGGTTGGGTTGCACAACTTCAATTACCGTAACTAAATAATGGCGGAGTAATATGAGCAAATAAATTGCATCATATATAAATGCATGCATCATATAAATGCATCATTATATAAATGCATATGTATATTTCGGAAATGTCATGAATCTTTTTTTCAGCTTTTTGCCACGGGGTTTTGAACACGATTTAGTGTTATTTTAATTTCTCCACTGATTATATACACAATTATAAAGTATGTATGTAAATAATATAATGTTGCGTATGCTTACAGGTGGGTTCTTTTCCTTTTTCTGGAATATGTATAGCAGACACTCTCGTCGATGATGAACGATACGAGATGTTCCGAATGATAAATAAGGCAGAGCGTCATTGGCAAGTGGCGTACGGTCTCAAATAATTAGATTTGAATTAGTGACTAATCTAATCCCATTGAAAAGCAATCAGTTAGATTGAAAGTACAGGTTTATTACGATCTATTAGATGAATTTTCAGTCTACTTTATATGCCATTCTAATACTGACATTTTAATATACGATAAACAGATTAAAATTAGGGACAGTAGTAGGAAGAGACCAAATTCTCGAGTATTGAGACCGAGGCTGATGACGTAACGTGGCGATGACGTCATGGATGACGTCACTGTCGGTAACGTGACGTCCGGGTCACATCCGGTTCACTTCCGGTGACGTGACGGTCCAGCAAGAGTTATCTGGCCCTTCATAACACCCCAGTGACTTCCAATGTTACTCTCCCGGAATGTACATCATCAAACATGGTCCCCGACATTATCGCCAGCTATATTTCCATCATAAATGGCAAGTGGGGAACCCTCAGTTTCGCCACATAGCCATACAGCGAGAGAAGGGAAGTCCCTCTGGTCCTAGCTGGAGTCGAACCCGTACTGCGCGCTCCAGAAGCGCGCACGTTATCCACTGCACCACGAGTAAGCCCATACTAGGCAAGGTTGAAAATACCCTAATATACCTACCAGAGGGCAGATCTACGGCTATGGTGTAGGCCCATTCCGACGCAGTGGACAAAGTTTAACCTAATGGGAAACCCGGCCACGCATGGACATCATCTCGAGCTGTAGAACACGGTGGGAGGGGTCTCGAGGTCATGCGTTGAATTTTTTGGAAAAGTTACTGTGCGCATGCGCACTGAGCAAGTAGCGCTGGGGTGGACGTTTTGAAGTCTAGGTGGACCCATAGTGGAGTGGAACTGACGTCATTCTGCGCATGCGCAGTAGAAAAATCGTATGGGAATGGACGTTTTGGGGTGGAGATGGACCCGTAGTGGTCTGATTGGGCCGTATGGGGCCTTATTTTGGAGCATTCGTGGGGGACCATCCGACTGGACTGGTGAGTCGTCCGTTTTCAATATTTTGCGCATGCACAGACAGGAAATTGTGGGGAAAGGGCATTGGAATGGACGTTTTGGGGTCGTGGAAGGTTTCAATGTGTAGCTCTCGTGGGGGAGCGTCCAACTGGATGGGTGTGGGGTGGAGATATTGTCTATGATCTGCGCATGCGCAGTAGAAAAAAGAGCATTGGAATGGACGTTTTGAAGTCGAGATGAACCCATAATGGTCCGATTGTCCCGTATGAGGCCTTATTTTGACGTTCTCTTGGGATTGCGTCGGATTGGACTGGTGTCTAGTCCGGTTTCTTCATTCTGCGCATGCGCAGTCTGACCTTAGTATAGAAAGCAGGCATTTTAGGGGATCGTGGAGATCTGATGAGTGATTGAGGGATTATTCTTTGCTGTAATAGGTCGTGTAGGGTGTCAAATTGAAGCTCTCGTGGTATAGATCACGACTTGGGAGATGTCCATGTCATCTGTGAGCGATTGACGGACCATTTTTGGTCTAAATGCGTCGTGTGAGGTGTCAAAGTGAAGCCCTCGGTGTGTAGACCACGACTTGAGGGATGTCCACGTCATCTGTGGGATTTTTTCCCGAAAATATAAAAAGCGGAATACGGACTTTACCCCTAAAATAGGGGAAAACCCCTATCAACTCTAGCCAAAAGGGCTAATATCGGTCCCCGGGCTTACTGGGACCTGCCTATCAAGTCAATGGGTGGGTGCATGTAAAATTAGAATTTCCCCCGAAACTATAAAAAGCGGAACACGGACTTTACCCCTACAATAGGGGTCTGTATTATACAATATAAGGGAAAATGCCTGTATGGGGTATGGGGATGGTCAATTTTTTCGTGGGCTTTACTATGGCTTGTGGGGTCTCGTTTTTCTCGTTTCGCCAAGAAAATGACAATGGGAAGGGTCCCGGAGCGAATCGGTGAAAGTTTTGGGAAAAGTCACCGAGGTCTGTGTATAGGCCTATAGGCTGGCTATATGGGGGTATAGGTTCAACCTGGGAAATTCACACACGTTCATTGTGATATGGGTTGCTTGGATTTGTTTTTCACGTCTCGTCATTTAGAACACGATGGGAAGGGTCCCGGAGCAAAACGGTGAAATTTTTGGAAAAAGTCACTGAGGCCTGGGTAGGCCCATAGGCCTATACTGCATGGCTATGGGTGTATAGGTCCATACGGGGTGGACGTTTTGGGATCTAGGTGGGCCACTAATGGCCCGATGGGGTCGGGTGAGGTATCAATGTGAAGCCTATGTGAGGGGGCAACCGATGGGATGGATGTGGGGTAGGAATATCGTCATTCTGCGCATGCGCAATAGACAAAGTGTATGGAAATAGACGTTTTGGGTTCTAGGGGAGCCACTAGTGGGCCGATTGGATCGAGTGAGGCATCAATGTGAAGCCTATGTGAGGGGGCATCTGATGGGATGAGTGCGGCGTTGAAATATCGTCACTCTGCGCATGCGCAGTGGACAAAGGGTATGGAAATAGACGTTTTGGGGTCTAGGTGGGCCACTAGTGGGTCGATGGGATCGAGTGAGGTATCCATGTGAAGCCTATGTGAGGGGGCTAGACTAGGGTGTCGTTTCCATTCTGCTGCGCAGGTCACGTGGGTTATGACGTCACTTCCGGGTTTCACCTCCAAACCCAGAAGAGTTCCAATGTTCTCTTAGACGTCCGGATGTTCAACCTCCGGGGTTTTTCCCGGCCCGGCCCGGCCCAACCCGGCCGCAGCGCGCGCGCGCGCAGGGGTGATCTGATGCCGCAGCGCGCGCGGGTTATCCGGAAGTGCGTGGGTGAATCCGCAGCGCGCGCACGCGCATGAAGACCCTCATACATACCCCAATGCAGGCGCAGACGTGATGTGCCCGGATGATAGACACCCCGCAAGACCCTCATATATACCCGAAAAGATACGGACGTTACCGAAAAGACACGGACTTTACCGAAAAGATACGGACGTTACCGAAAAGACACGGACTTTACCGGAAAGACACGGACTTTACCGAAAAGACACGGACGTACCCGAAAAGACACGAAGGTGAACGACATTGTGGAAAACCCCCATAGACAGGTCAGTACATGTCCTATCATGTTCACAGCTTACGCCCGATTCACGCATAATAAAAGGATTGATCTGTAATCTGTGTTGTTGTTGCTCTCTTTTTTGGACTAACCCATCAGAATATTACGTATCATGGACTACACCCGTAGAGCTACGTCTAGGCGCGCATGTGTGACATGGTCTATAAAACACGTCTCTCTGGATCCTACACCTCCATTTCTACGGTTGCAGAGCCATGACGGACACCCATCCCTATGCGACTCGCATTTTACAGCATGCCACCGTGGTTAATTCACTCACGGGTTACCGAGCAGTGGTCCGGTCCATGTTTGCAGATGGCGACGACAACGAGGGGCGACGCCACATCCTGAACGAGTTCACAGAAGCGGTCCTCGACAGAGTGCACTCGATGGGGAGGTGTGCCATCACTCACCACTACTGGACTATTGCAGCCATCCTTGATGCTCGGGCTATGGACCACCAGCGCTCACGCCGGAACCAGCGACGGCTGGTTGGCCTCACAATAGTCTGTGCCCTATTGACCCTGGCGCTGTGGTATTGACAGTGGGACCTCACCATAAATACGAGGGTCAGACAGAGTGTGTGTCATTCACCGTTCGTCATTGGGTCAACCATGTCACCAGTTCTACGAGCCATCCTTCCCCTTACACCCCGGGTGGGGTTACACGTCTATGAAGATAAAGTCACCCTCGTGGAGATGTTTGCTGGTCGCGCGCTGAGACCGTATCGAATACGGTTACGCTACACCGTGACGGCTGGACCAAATTTAAACGGGTGTTGAGCGGCGAGCTCGACGGACACCTCATCCACATAGACAATGCCATCTACGTTAGACAATGCCATCTACGTACACCGTGGGCCCTTCTTCCCACGCCTGGGCCGCTACCAAGACCCTACGATAGGCTTCACCCTAGACCCTGATCTGTGGACAGCCTTCGAGAAAGTGGTGCCTATCGTGGACCAGCTGTTTACACCGGACGAGCGGTCATCAGACGAGTTGGAGTGGGCTCGTGCCCTGAGAGAAGCGGCGGCAGAACCCAATGAACAAATGTCTAGCCATGAACCAGACGACGATGCCATTGATTACCCGGCTAGACCCAGTCAGCCCAGTGACATGACCACCCGATCCTTTGATCTCAAGGGTTCTCCCTATAAATACGAGAGACAGTCAAATCTGGTACCATTCACGTACTGACCATGACGGAGCATATAATACTGGCGTATCTCAGCTTGACCCCGAGGTTTTCCTGCACGTTTATGCGGATAAGGTCGATATCATGGAGGAGGTGGGAGACATCTGTGATGCAGACCCTACACAACCGTGCCCGGCCCACATTCGTCTGTCCCAGGAGGGCTGGACCAAATTCAAACGGGTGTTGTCTGGTGAACTGGACGGCGACCTCATCCACTTGTGTGACGATGTGTACATCCGACGCGGCCCTTTCTTTGCTCAATTGGCTCGGCTAGATGGAGGTACAGTGCATTTTACCCTTCACCCTGATCTATGGTCTGCATTGGAAGATGCCGTAGTAGATGTGGATCAAGTGCTTATCAAGCGGTCATCAGACGAGTTAGACTGGTCATTTACCATGGACACTGTGGAAGCCAACGAAGAAAATCAGAAAGAAACTCCGGCCCAAGATATACCCGTTATAAATAAACGATAGAGCCAGGGTCCATCATCAGTTGTCACCATGAAGAGCTGGGAGAAGGTGTTGGATAACTTATACTACAATCCCGACAGTCCGGCGGCCTACAGTGCATTGACGGCTCTCTATCGAGCGGCCAAACCCCAAGGGATACAACGTGCTCAAGTCCGAGATTGGTTAAGAAAACAAGACACCTATACCATACATCGAGCTGCCCGTCGCCATTTTCTACGGAACCGGGTCATCGTGGGAGGACTAGATGCCCAATGGCAAGCGGATTTGGTCGAAATGAGCGCCTTTGCCAAACACAACGATGGGGGAATCGGTATATCTTGACGTGCATCGATACCCTGTCGAAGTATGCGTGGGTGGTACCCATCCGGACGAAAACGGGGGCGAATCTCATAGCGGCGTTCAAGAACATCTTCAAGACCGGGCGCAAACCCATGTATTTGCAAACCGACGAAGGCACGGAATTCCTCAACAGACCATTCCAACAGTTTCTGAAAGCCCAGAAGGTGTTTTTCTTCCATATGTACAACGAGACCAAGGCTTCCGTGGTGGAAAGGTTCAACAGGACATTCAAAGGCCGCATGTATAAATATTTCACCTATAAGAATACAAGGCGGTACATCGATGTTCTCCCGAAACTTGTGAGTGGTTACAATCGAGCCTATCATCGGAGTATAGAGAGCCCCCATTACCGTGACCCAACGCAATGAAGCCCAAGTCCGGCGTGTCTTGTACCCCAGGCAATCGCAGCGAACGCCGAAGGCGGTGTTCAAGGTCGGGGACCCTGTACGGATCAGTAAAGTCAAAGGTCAATTTGAGAAAAGTTACTTGCCTAACTGGAGCGATGAGCACTTCCTGATTAAACGGCGCCTACCCCAACAGCAGCGAGTCTATGAACTGGAAGATCTTCAAGGGGAACCGTTGCTAGGGACGTTCTACGAGATGGAATTACAGCCTGTCGTAAAAACACAGCAAGACTACTACACGGTGGAGCAGATTTTGAAAACGGAACGTCGACGTGGCAAACTGTTTCATTTCGTGAAATGGCAAGACTGGCCCAGTTCCTTCAATTCCTGGGGCGCTGCCAACCAGGTGAAACGACTATAAAGCCAGACACCACTGCCGTCATCCTTCATTCCACGTCCGACCACAGTGCTATGGACAAACAGCAGCTGCCTCTGAACACAGCGTCTCCCAAAACGCGCATAGCGCAAGTGGGCTTTGTGGTGATACTGCTAACCCTGCTGAGTGTGTTGTACGGAGGTGTGTTTTACGACGTAGCCTATGTCAGCACGTTACTTAACCAACTGAGAACATCAGCCACCAGTGAAACCGGTCTACAGATAGCACCAGTCAACCCCGTATCGAGCCCAGTCACCACCACCCCCCATGTACAAGCCACGTCGAGCTCCACACCAAGCTCCACACCTACACCAAGAACACCTACTACGTCTGAAGACCCACCGGATTTCATCCCTCACAGTGAACAGACAACGACGACCGACGTTGTACCCACCACCATCATCACTCGCAGTGAACAGACAACGACGACCGACGTTGTACCCACCACTCCAGTTCACTCGTACGAAATTTACAAGCGCATACACGACAGCGCATACAGCTCGAACCATGGACCCTCGATGGCAGCATCCCTTCACTTGCGTCATCGCAGGACCGACGGGCTCCGGCAAAACGCACTTCGTCAGGAAGCTCCTTCAACACGCCGACAGCATGATCACCCCACCCATTGCCCGAGTCATGTGGTGTTACGGGGAATGGCAGGAAGCGTATGCAGCAATGCCCCACATCACGTTCGTGGAAGGCCTACCCAACCTGGCCGATTTGGATCCCGACACCTTGGTGGTTCTGGATGATCTCATGGCGGAGACGGATGCGCGGGTCACCCAACTCTTTACCAAAGGCAGCCATCATCGACGGCTCAGCATCATCTACATTGTGCAGAATCTGTTCAGTAAAAACAAAGAACATAGGAACATCAGCTTAAATGCCCACTACCTGGTGGTCTTCAAAAACCCGAGAGATACCACTCAACTGCTGCACCTGGCGAGACAGATGTATCCCGGCCGCACACCGTTTGCGTTGGAAGCCTTTAAAGATGCCACAACCCCTCAGCACGGGTATATGCTCTTCGACCTCAAGCATGCCACCCCCGACCACCTTCGACTACGGACCGGCATCTTTCCCGGAGAGGCCCACCACGTGTACATGCAAAAATAATGTAAACACACCCACAGTGGCCCCCCAGCTGGAGTGTGTGTGTTTGATGATGGGGATAATAAAAAGAATGAATACCACAGCATGGTTGACTTTGTCTCTGTTCTCTGAGGTAGATAAAAAGGGCAGAGTTGTGGGTTCTAGCATTAGTTGTACATGATGTCTGCGCGAGTACGGAAGCACGCTCCGACTGTTCTCGCGTTCTGTAGTTGTGAAGTACGCACGCCCCGACCAGCCCCACCCGAGTTGGTCCGAACCATTGTACGCGGTGCGGACCCTGACCTTGTACGCTGTCTGTGCGAGATCGGGTACAACCTGTTAAAAGGCAACGTACCACTGACTCCGGCTCAGAAGACCAAGTTGGCCAAGCATAAGACAGGTCTCCGAACCTTAGTCCAGAAGCGGGTCCCTCAAACACAAAAGAAAAAGGTGTTACAGAAAGGCGGCTTTCTCGGGGCCATCTTAGGGTGCACTGAACTGTTTCGTACAAAAAACGAGGGAGTATCCCAATGTTTATAGAGGTCACAGACTGGAATTCCCCACAAAACTTGATTTAAAATTGAATATGCCATTTTTTTTAGATTATAATGACATAAATTCAGCCTAAAGGTTGATAGAAAATCAGAATGGATGAATAAAAATAAAAATTATGAGATTCAGTGATGAATTGGTGATGACATCATGCACTTCGGATTGAGGCTATTCTCTGGGCGCCATATTTGTAACTTTGACAGATTACATATCACGTCAAAATCAAGCTGGCGATGGGCAGAAAATTGCCACTTTTTTCAAAGCTGCTGGAGTTACTTAACAGAGTCGTGGTGAATATAAACATCTCATTTGCGTAGTGGATACCTGAGCCTTCAGCTGAAGTTGATGTATTTTGTGGAAAAATGAGTGCACATGTCAATGTTGTTGTTGTTGCTGTATACAGGTCAGTGAGTAAATTATTTTTTTCAACACTCAAATCTTTTGGCCTCAAAATATTTCTGAGATACATAGAATTATTTTGATATATGAATTATGAATAGGCTCTGTGTTTATGGCCTCCTCTGAGCAAGATGCCAAATGTAGGCCTTTTCACAGCAGTCTCTCAAGATATTACTGTATAGAGCCACCTTATAGACTGAGGGCATTGAGGTTAATTTGAAAATATTTAGCAGATGCTCAGAAAACCATGAAGAATATTTTTTTCAATTCATTTTATTATTTTGGCCAGCCATAGCTGCTTCTGTCACAGTATTTCAAGATATTTGAGAACCTCTGTCATCATTCTATGAAACAATCATTTACATGTACAGCCATGCATGAGACCTGCTACATCAAACCTCTTTTATGGGTTAGAAACACTATGATTTCCCTTCCTTCCACTGTAAGTCTCAAACTCAACAACAATTTCAAGTAGAAAATCCTCCATGTCTAGTTTCTTTGAATAATGACATCAATTCATTGATAATAGTGTGTCCCCCTCATTTTCCCCCTCCCCCCACAAGTGTACATCCAGCCACACCTGAATCTACATGTATTCTGTGTGTGATGTGCATTCCACACCCACCCACCCCCCCTTCAATTGTTTGCCCTTCACCTGACCCTGGCACATGCCAGTAACCCGTGATGTTTGTACTGGTGCTCACCTAACCCTTTTAGCCTGACAGAGTACATGTACATGTAACAAACTAATACTTGTATATTTCACATTTTATGTCCCATTGCGAAATGGCTACCGTACTCCGACCTTTATGGTGAATACAATTTGTACTATATATGGTTTTCTTCTACACAACAGTACATGTATACTTGAACAGTTGATAGCTTATGGTACATTGGCTGCATTATCTTGTGACGTCATCTCTGTGACTGACATCATAGCACTTGTTGCAATATACTATTATGACGTGACGTCATAACAAAATGGCTTGTGTTGTGACATCACAATACATGTATAAACTTATGTCGGTTACATGTACACATAATTCAGGCTGCTAATTTACTTCTGTTCATGGATTATACTCTATAATTAGATCTCGGTATATTTCCTCTGCAACATGTACATGTACTTGCATTACATGTATTCATGAATACATGATTACATGTTAAGATAATGGTATTTCTAAATGAGTACCGTTGATTGGTGAAAATTCATGATATGGGGTCGGTAGGGAATACTCGATATTTCGGTGAGATTTTAACCTATTTCAATGTCAGATACACCAAACTGTTCAGAATTTCCTGCTTTATTTGCATAATAGATTAGGAGATATTTGAAAACAACTTTTCTGTTCTATAAGGGTGCACTGAACTGTTTCGTACAAAAAACGAGGGAGTATCCCAATGTTTATAGAGGTCACAGACTGGAATTCCCCACAAAACTTGATTTAAAATTGAATATGCCATTTTTTTTAGATTATAATGACATAAATTCAGCCTAAAGGTTGATAGAAAATCAGAATGGATGAATTAAAATAAAAATTATGAGATTCAGTGATGAATTGGTGATGACATCATGCACTTCGGATTGAGGCTATTCTCTGGGCGCCATATTTGTAACTTTGACAGATTACATATCACGTCAAAATCAAGCTGGCGATGGGCAGAAAATTGCCACTTTTTTCAAAGCTGCTGGAGTTACTTAACAGAGTCGTGGTGAATATAAACATCTCATTTGCGTAGTGGATACCTGAGCCGTCAGCTGAAGTTGATGTATTTTGTGGAAAAATGAGTGCACATGTCAATGTTGTTGTTGTTGCTGTATACAGGTCAGTGAGTAAATTATTTTTTTCAACACTCAAATCTTTTGGCCTCAAAATATTTCTGAGATACATAGAATTATTTTGATATATGAATTATGAATAAGCTCTGTGTTTATGGCCTCCTCTGAGCAAGATGCCAAATGTAGGCCTTTTCACAGCAGTCTCTCAAGATATTACTGTATAGAGCCACCTTAGCACCGTTGGCCGCTTCCGTGTTGGGTCCAGTATTGGGTGGACTCTTCGGCCGACAATGAACCACACGAAAAAAATGGTCCTCGTAGAACCACGGTTCCTTCAAAACCTCCAATCGCCCTACCCTGTCCCACCTACGGTGATGACCATAAACACCCTCGATGGAGAGATGCAACAGATCTTACAGAGACCGGGATTAAGCGACAGTGAGAAAGTACAACGGTACAATGAGACGCTTCAACGGTACATGACGTTCATGGGCCAATACAAAACCTTCTCTACCCCACCACCACCACCACCACCACCACGTGACACACCGCCGACCTCAGCACCGCTCCAACAGCCGCCATTACCAGGGGTAGCACCCACAGCCCCACAGTGGGTGGAAGACGAAGTGCTGAAGAGTGTACCTGCATCGTTCAAGAAACAAGCTGGCCTGGTATTACAACGGATGAAACAGAATCCTAACATGACTTGGAATGATAAAGGCGAACTCCTGGTACAGAATCAGGTGGTTCCCGGCACCCACATGACGGATTTAGTGAATGACCTGATGCGTCAACGCAGGTCGCACACGGATCCTCGAGGTTGGGAGGTCTTCGCTCAAGGCTTGAAAGACATGCATGTACCACAGGAATTGGTGGGAACCCCCAGCGCTGGGCCTTTATGTAGCGAACCTAGCAATCGCCGAGTGGCCCACTACCTTCTTGGGAATCCGAATGGGAACCGGAGTTACCCCCCAAAACACCACCACCACAACGGGCACCTTCTTTTCAGGCCTTTAAAGAACCACCCTCGATCAGGACACCCCACATCTCCAGAGCCGTGACACGTAGCAAGTCACCGCGACGAACACGACGCCGGACACAACCGCCCAAGGCCTGGAACACCTATTAAAACCAACAGCAGCAGCAGGACAGCTCAGTCGCCATGTTTTACCTCACCCTTCCCAGTAACAGTTCGCTGGATGTGTTTTCTGACAACATCGTGGCCAAGTACGTCACCCAGTTACCGCAACCGTTGCATTTACCTGGACGATGGGAATGTGGCCTCGTGGATATCCAATACCCTTACTCGTAGTACAACGTGCGAGCCAATGAAGTGTGGTGACCTACGAAGGCAAAAACACCCGACTCACCCTCCCCGAAGGCCAATACAATAAGGAGATCATGGGTGGGCTGACAAGACTGTTGCATTATAAGGCTCTACGGGAGGTCACGAATACATCAAAACCCATCAAATCCTTTCCCTTCAAGAATCACGTGGACTTCGATTACAACGCACACAACGACAAGGCACAGCTTATCGTCACCGCCAACGCGAGTGTCGTACTGAGTCCTATCCTACAGCAAATGCTGGATTTCGATCTACAGACGTTCGCTGGTCCCACTGCCCACCAAGGCGAGACCCCGATGGATATAAAGTCGGGTATGTACGGACTCTACGTCTACTCGGACGTAGTCGACAACCACATCGTGGGCGATATCAACACACCTCTGTTACGGGTAGTCCCCATTAAAAAGACGTATGGAGATCAAGTCACCCACAGTTTCACCCACATGCTCTACCTGCCCGTACGACAAACCGACATCAACACTATCATGGTGGATATAAGAGATGACACGGGACGACCGGTGGCATTCGAACGAGGAAAAGTGGTGCTGACACTTCATTTTCGACAAGCACGTGCTCCCCACTTTGCATAATGAAGGTGCCTTACGAGTGCGATGCACGCAGCTATATGGACTATTATGCCCAACAGGCCGGGGGTGGCTTTCCGGTCTTTAGCGGTGCACGCATGCAACGAGGACATGGGCTGGGAAACATACTCGGCAGCATCGTCAAAACGTTCCTGCCCTTGGTGACGCGCGGGGTGAAAGCAATCGGCAAAAACGCGGTACGCAGTGGACTGCAAGTGGCCGGTGATGTCTTGGGGGGTACGGCACCCAAGGAAGCCTTGAAACGGCGGGCCAAAGAAGCGGGAGGCGTCTTGGTGGCCAAAGCACAACGCACCGTAGGGAATAAAAGAGCTGCCCCACCGAAACCACGCACCAGTCGACGACCGACCCAGCGACGACGCACATCGAAGACCCAGGATACCTTTTCTTAAAACATGTCCTTGATCCACGCAGAGTCCTGCCACTCCACCAACAGTGAATTTGATTTGTGGACCGTGCCGCCCACACAGACCAGTGCCGAACAAGGATTATGGGTGGAGCATCTCCCGCTCTCCAGCATCAACGAAACAGGGCCCATCGAGTTCACCATCAGTAATGCGGATACGGCCTATGTGGATTTAGCCCATACATACTTGTATGTGAAAGCCAAGGTCGTCAATGGGGATGGCTCCAGAATCACCCAAGCTGCAACGGTGGGCCCGACGAATCTCTGGCTGCACTCGATGTTTCAACAGGTGGATATATTTCTCAGCGACAAACTCATCAGTGACTCAACCAACACGTACCCCTATCGAGCCTACCTCGAGACACTGTTGTCGTATGGCCGAGAGGCTTAAAAATCTCAGCTGGCAGCCGCTTTATTTTACCAGGACACACCCGAGCACATGGACACGGTGGACAATGTGGGATATAACAAACGGAAGGCTTTCACTGCGAACGGTGCCTCGGTGGATCTCATGGGTCGACTACACGCAGACATGTTCATGCAAGACCGGTACCTCTTGAACAAGATCCCCATCAAAATCCGACTGATACGGGCGCCTCCGACCTTCGCCTTGATGGCCACTAACGTAGATGGGCATGCAGCTGACTATAAGATTGTTATCCAAGACGCAGTCCTGTATGTCCGAAAAGTGAAACCGAATCCAGCCGTTCAATTGGGACACATGAAAGCCTTGGAAACAAAACCAGCCCAGTACCCTATCCGACGTGTACAAACCAAAGTGTTCTCTGTGCCTGCTGGAAATATGGGCGCCAACAAAGAAAACCTGTTCCTGGGGAACTACCCAAGCGATTGATCCTGGCCTGTGTGGAAAATACCAGTTTCAGCGGAGCCTACCCAGAGAATCCGTTTGACTTTAAACATTTCGGCATCAATTTTGTGGCCCTGCATGTGGATGGACAACAGGTCCCAGCCACGGCCTTAACACCGAACTTTGGGCGCAGGAATTTCATTCGAGCCTATCAGAGCCTGTTTACAGCCACCGGTCAAATCAACCAGGACGAAGGGAATTTGATCAGTCGGGAGGACTACGCGAACGGATACACGTTGTTCTGTTTCGATCTGACCCCCACCTTAGAGAACGACCATCAGCTGGCCCTAGCCAAGCAAGGCAGTTTACGGTTGGAAATCCACTTTGCACGAGCCCTGGGGACCACCGTCAATGTGATCTGCTACGCTGAGTTTGACAACATCATTCAAGTGGACAAGGCGCGCAACGTCCTGTGTGACTTCTCCACCTAACATGGATACAGACCAGATAACCACCGTGCTGGAGAATGACCCAGAGACACGTATGGTCTTTCAAGGGGTGTTCGTCCGAGATGTCTTCCCATTAGACCGTATGTATCCTGCTGCATACGTTCTCAACACGGACCCGATGGATCGGCCCGGTGAACATTGGGTGGCCTTGTACTTGACAGAACAGCAGGGCGAATACTTTGACCCGTACGGCCTGCCACCCCTCCATCCCGATTTAACAGACTTCATGGATCAAGGTACAGAGACGTGGTGTTGGAACAGTCAAACGTTGCAAAGCCTGACCAGTAGCGTGTGCGGACAATATTGCTTGTTTTACCTGTATCATCGATGCCGGGGAAGGATCTTATCTACCATCGTACAGATGTTTGACGAGTACCCCAAGCCGAGGACCGCGATGTACTCGTATATGACTGGGCCGCCCATCATTTCAATGTACAAGCCCCGTTCTGGGCTTAAGTTCTTTCAATGTTCAAGCCCCCTGTTCTGGGCTTCAGTTTACAAGCCCCCTGTTCTGGGCTTCAGTTCTTTCAATGTACAAGCCCCCTGTTCTGGGCTTCAGTTTCCACGTGGTTGTTCTCACGTTGTTGTTGTTCACTGAATAAAAAAAATGAGATCTCACCAAAAAACCCTGTCTTGTGTGTTTTCTATATGAGCATAATGCATGAAACTGGCTGTGAACACCGTATTAGCCAATCAGTGGCTTAGAATGGAGCCAAAGGTAACCCACCCATGTCCAGAAAACATTACCCGGGTGTACAAGAACCCGGATGTAGGCGCGGACGTAGGCGAAAGCATCCCAGTACCCGGATGTAGGCGCAGACGTGAGCGAAATTCTAGTACCCGTCCATTGGTTCTTTTACCGATCGCTCATTGGCTCTTTTTCTCGACCGATGATTGGTCCAAATGGAACTGCCCATCCTCCCCAGGTTAATTTACAATCCCCTTTTGGGATTCAAGCTCTGTATATCGATGCCGCAACATTGTCTCCGAACCTTGCCGAAAGGGAGACCTTGGACATTTTGACCTGGATGTGACCTTTGACCTTTTGATCCGACATTCATCCGCGCACTGCCGGTGATGACGCGCGCGTCGCGCTGCGGCATCAGATTACCCGCGCGCGCGCGCGCTGCGACCGGGGCGGGCCGGGCCGGGCCGGGCCGGGAAAAACCCCGGAGGTTGAACATCCGGACGTCTAAGAGAACATTGGAACTCTTCTGGGTTTGGAGGTGAAACCCGGAAGTGACGTTACAACCCACGTGACCTGCGCAGCAGAATGGAAACGACACCCTAGTGTAGCCCCCTCACATAGGCTTCACATGGATACCTCACTCGATCCCATTGGCCCACTAGTGGCCCACCTAGACCCCAAAACGTCTATTTCCATACCCTTTGTCCACTGCGCATGCGCAGAGTGACGATATTCCCCGCACTCACCCCATCAGATGCTCCCTCACATAGGCTTCACATTGATACCTCACTCGATCCAATCGGCCCACTAGTGGCTCCCCTAGATCCCAAAACGTCTATTTCCATACACTTTGTCTATTGCGCATGCGCAGAATGACGATATTCCTACCCCACATCCATCCCATCGGTTGCCCCCTCACACAGGCTTCACATTGATACCTCATTCGACCCCATCGGACCATTAGTGGCCCACCTAGATCCCAAAACGTCCACCCCGTATGGACCTATACACCCATAGCCATGCAGTATAGGCCTATGGGCCTACCCAGGCCTCGGTGACTTTTTCCAAAAAATTCACCGTTTCTCTCCGGGACCCTTCCCATCGTGTTCTAAATGAAGAGACGTGAAAAACAAATCCAAGCAACCCATATCACAATGAACGTGTGTGAATTTCCCAGGTTGGACCTATACCACCCATGGCCAGCCTATGAGCCTATATACAGACCTCGGTGACTTTTCCCAAAAATTTCACCGATTCGCTCCGGGACCCTTCCCATCGTCATTTTCTTGGCGAGACGAGAAAACGCGACCCCACAAGCCATAGTAAAGCCCACGAAAAAAAATGACCATCCCCATACCCCATACAGGCATTTTCCCTTATATTGTATAATACAGACCCCTATTGTAGGGGTAAAGTCCGTGTTCCGCTTTTTATAGTTTCGGGGGAAAATCCTAATTTTACATGCATCCACCCCATTGACTTGATAGGCAGGTCCCAGTAAGCCCGGGGACCGATATTAGCCCTTTTGGCTAGAGTTGATAGGGGTTTTCCCCTATTTTAGGGGTAAAGTCCGTATTCCGTTTTTTATATTTTCGGGAAAAAATCCTAATTTTACATGCACCCACCCCATTGACTTGATAGGCAGGTCCCAATAAGCCCGGGGACCGATATTAGCCCTTTTGACTAGGGTTGATAGGTGTTTTCCCCTATTTTAGGGGTAAAGTCCGTGCTTCGCTTTTTATAGTTTCGGGAAAAAATCCTAATTTTACATGCACCAACCCATGACTGGATGCCCCTTCACGAATGCTTCACTTTGATACCTCACTCGACCCAATCGGACCATGCAGCGTATTTGAAGTCTAGGGACTACTTTTTCTCCGCGGAAGCTTTTTCCCGCGACCGCATCACCACCAGACCGCATCACCGCGGAAGAATACTTGCCCAGGGGCCGGAACTATAGTGACCCAGAGTTACCTCCCCCTAGATTGGAACTCTTCTGTGTAGGAGGTAGTTTTTCCCCATCGATCACATGATCGTCACGTGACCAAGTTCCACCTCAAATTTTACCAGGGGGAACAATTAATGAGGTCAATGCGCGTTTATCCGTCTTTTCTATACTACTCACGTTTCCCTGGACGTTTTGGGTTTGCGACAGACCAAATCGGTGTCCACCCCTTGCGTCTTACCGCCATGATTTAGACAGATGAGAGCACCCTGTATCCTATAACCCGTAGGGCATAGAGTACACCAGGGTGCCGGTGCACCACAGGTATGCGCATGCGCGCAATGACGTCACTTCCGGCGATCTCCAATGATGACGTCACTGTCATCAAGAGTGAGGGGCCAATGGTCAAAATATGTGCGTGTGATTGGGTGGTTGACAATGCGTAACGGCGTTACTATAGGGCGTTAAAATAAGGCGTTAAGGCGTTGAGATAGGGCGTTGAGGCGCTGAGACGGGCGTTAAGGCGTACCGATGGGCGTTGACGGGCGTCACTGCATTTCGATGAATCAGTGGCAATTCCATGGAATATCTAGAAAATCAGAGATTCTGAGCTTTTTCACCAGGGCGTTGAAGCGTTAAGCTAGGCATTGGTGGGCGTTACTGTCCATAAAAGCAATTGTATCCTGAAGACGAGCACAGTGGACGTTCTATTCAGCTGACTCTCTACCACGATGTTCACGTGTACGACTTGTTCGAAATCCTTTCATCGCCTGAACAGTTTACGTCGTCACACACGTACACGCCATGAAGTATCAACGCATACATGTATAGAGTGTGATATAATCTTTATTGTTTCAGGACATGCTGCCTCAATGGTATCCTGGGCTGCCCGACGACGCTTAGGCCAAAAGGGACTCTGGCCGAACAATGAACATTCTCAATCGACGGATTCTGATTGAACAAGAGCATATTTGAATTGTAAACATATCCAACGCGGCAAACCCAGCGTGGGTATGATGTACTGGAGGGGATAATGAAATGATTGACCTGTCATCCTTGTTGCTGTTGTTCTCTCATCTGTCTACATCATGGAGTTAAGACGCAAGGGGTGGACACATGGAGTTAAGACGCAAGGGGTGGACACCGATTTGGTCCGTCGCGACCCCAAAACGTCCAGGGACACGTGTTAATCCCTATATGTACAGACACCACCACCACCACCACCACAGCGACCACCACCACACATCACCACCAACACCACACACAAACACCATCACAAACACACACATACATGCAGAGGGCTTCACTTTGACACATCACACGGTCCATTTGGTCCACGGATGGTCCATCTCTATCCCAAACACCTTCCTTCACACCCCTAAAATGCCCACTTTACCTACTACTTCTACTGATGACGTCACCAATGACGTCACAGATGACATGGTCATTTCTCAAGTCGTCTACTTGCAGAGAGCTACAAGATGACACCCCACACGGTCCATTTGGACCACGGGAGGTCCATCTCTACACTTCCCTTCACACCCCCAAAATGCCCGCTTTGGCTACTACTCCTGCTGATGACGTCACAGATGGCGTGGACATCCCTCAAGTTGTGGTCTACACACCGATCGAGGGCTTCATTTTGACACCTCACACGACGCATTCGGACCAAGAATGGTACCTCAATCGCTCAAACACACCCCCACGCACCCCCAAAACTCCCGCTTTAGCTACTACTCTTACTGTTGACGTCACCATGACGTCACAGATGACATGGACATCCCTCAAGTCACAAAACATTGTTGCAGAAACTTATAAAACAGGGCTATTCCACCAAGCGCCTCCACTCAAACTTTCTCAAATTTGGCGATACATATCGCATGCTGATAGCAAAATACGAACGTAGCGTGCAAGATCTATGGCGCTACGTTTCGTAACTTGTGTCTAATTCCGCTTAACCCGGGGCTAGGGGCCGTATGAACCCATGTACTTCAAGATCCTCATGGTACTCATATGAACAGTCACAATCAAAGCGTGACTGAGATACATCTTTTTTAGATGACGACTCTATAACGAATATTATGGATTAAGAATACTGATCAGCGATACGGATTTGATATTTTTGGAACATCATGATGTCTTGCCGGCATCATTGAAAACTGTTAACCGCTTCTCTCTTGCAGGAAACAAGCCTATGTTTCTGTATACTATGATTGTCTTTTTGAATTAGGTGCTAATACTGTTATATGGAAAATGGAATAGGTCTTTGGATTATGGACGCGGATATTCTCTAATGGACGACGGCTGGATTATGAATGACGGACTAGACGCTTGTAATACCACGAGAGCTTCAATTTGACACCCTACACATTACAACCAAGAATAGTCCCTCAATCACTCAACAGACCCCCACGAACCCCTAAAACGCCTGCTTTCTATACTACGGTCAGACTGCGCATGCGCAGAATGAAGAAACCGGACTAGACACCAGTCCAATACGAGGCTACCTCAAGAGAACTTCAAAATAAGGCCTCATACGGGACAATCGGACCACTATGGGTCCATCTCGACTTCAAAACGTCCATTCTAATGCACTTTTTCTACTGCGCATGCGCAGATATACAATATTCCCAACCCACACCCATCCAGTTCGACGCTCCCCCACGAGAGCTACACATTGACACCTTCCACGACCCATTCCGGCCACTATGGGTCCACCTCGACCCCAAAACGTCCTTTCCAATGCCCTTTCCCCACAATTCTCTGTCTGCCCATGCGCAGAATGTTGAAAACGGACGACTCACCTTTCCAGTCGGATCGTCCCCCACGAATGCTTCCAAATAAGGCCTCATACGGCCCAATATGGGTCCATCTCGACCCCGAAATGGCCATTCTCACACCCTTTGTCTACTGCGCATGCGCTGCATGACGTCAGTTCTACCCTACACCCAGCCAGTTGGACGCTCCCCACGACTGCTTCACGATGACACCTCACACGACCAAATTGGACCGCTATGGGTCAACCTAGACCCCAAAATGTCCACCCCAGCGCTACTTGCTCAGTGCGCATGCGCACAGCAACCTTTAAAAAAAATTCAACGTATGGCCTCGAGATCCCCTCCCATCGTGTTCTACAGCTCAGAAAAGAAGGGCCGCATTCCATCCCGCAAATGTCCATGCGTGGGTTTTCCATTAGGTTAAACATTGTCCACTGCGCCGCAATGGACCTACACCATAGCCGTATATAGATCTGCCCTCTGGTTGGTATATTAGGGTATTTTCAACCTTGCCTAGTATGGGCTGACTCGTGGTGCAGTGGATAACGTGTGCGCTTCTGGAGCGCGCAGTACGGGTTCGACTTCAGCTAGGACCAGGGGGATTTCCCTTCTCTCGCTGTATGGCTGTGTGGAGAAACTGAGGGTTCCCCACTTGCCATTTATGCTGGGCATATAGGTGGCGATATTGTCGGGGACCATGTTTGATGACGTGCATTCCGGGTGATAAACATTAGAAGTCACGGTGGTCTTATGTAGGGGCAGATAACTCTTGCTGGGCCGTCATGTCCCCGGACGTGACGTCACAGGAAGTGACCTGGATGTCACGTGACCGGCAATGGCGTCATCCGTGACGTCATCAGCCTCAGCCTCAATACTCGGGAATTTGCTCTCTTCCTACTACTCAGGATCTACGATAAACAGATTGAAATGCCAATCTTCCCGTTCGATTAAAATTATTTAATGATAATTATTTAAACATAATTAATGTAATGTAGAATAAAACATCAACCTAATAGATCATAATAAACTGGAATTTTCAATCTAACAGATTGATTTTCAATCGAAATAGATTGGTAACTAATTTAGTGGTTTTTGTCGTTATGGGGTGATTTCATGCGATGTCGTTTTGACAGAAATCGAGTTATTGAATGAATTTTTTTTTTAATGCAGAAAATGAAAAGTGAACACGGAATAGTGAATGAAAAGTGAACACGGAACACGCAAAATACCGGTATGAACATTTGTAACGATTCTCTTATTTTTATAACTGCTACATGTACATCTTCTTTCAGGCATGTACACCAGCTGAAAATTGTCAATTCAGCCAGCCTATAAATGGGTAACTGTTCAGTGCCATCAAAGCGGAATTTTTCGATATTCTGATCAGCTTTCGCTTCTGTGTTGAGTATAGCAATAAAAGAAACTGTTCTAGAGTTCATTTTCCCAGTTGATATGAGTAAGCATATGAAAACTATTTCACCCATGTGCAAAACTGAGGGTGTTGTTCGGTATGGTTCAAACTGAACAGCTTGTGCGTGTGTTTTTTCCCCGATACGTCATAGCCACGTCGTAAAGGTCATCTTCTGCTACTGAGGGCAGAGTCAATTGGAGTAAGCATGTGAAACAGAGCATGCGCGCTGGGCACAGGTGCCTGGCCTGTGGGATATTGGATGGTCGATGTCTACGTATACCGGTAAAAAAAATTCTAAGTGTATTTCTCTTTCATCTTGGCTCAATTAAAGTCATTCCCTATGTCAAGCCGAGTTACTAGTTTTTAATTATCTACCATACCCTGTCCTCTATGACATAGAATCTTTTATACTCCTGAACCTTCACCCTGAACTTGATCACTGAACCTTGCGCTACTCATTTCCAGTGATTACGTCGTTAATGACGGCATTTTCTCCCCACCCCCACCCTGTTATCCGTAGATGCGAGACAATAAAGACCTTTTGGTCATGTTTCCCCAGGTTTACTACGCTGTATTGATTTGCAGATGTTATTGTCACTTATATGTTCAAATTTTGATTTTGCAAAAACCCAGAAAGATCGCATTTATTGACGCAACAACAAAATTGTACTGTTGCCAACATCTTTGAGGAATACTAAAAAAGAAATTTCGATTCGTTTTTCATTTGAATTTTTTGGCGCGAAAGAAAAATAGGGGGTGAGTACTATACCGAGAGAATTTCAGCGCGCATTTGAGAAGGAGGAAGCGAGTGTGCATGCGTGCAACGACGAAACTTCCAAAACGAGTGTGCACGCGTGTGATGACCTCACTTCGTATGAGGTCAGGGTAGAACTTTTAAATTTGGGAAACATCTAGAGAAATCCTGTGGGAAAAGATTAGGGCAGTATTCATCACCATGGTTACATTTACATGCGATGTGTGTCATGCGCAAATCTATACAAGCAGCGTGTGCATCCACGGCAGCTCATTCGAATTCAGTCATCGATAAGCAAACTCAAGAAGCTATGTTAAATGAGATCAGCCATCGGGAGCCAAGTGTAGAATTTCGGGGTGGTTTAATGTGTCGTCGAAGCCTGCTCGTGAAAGTCAACGAGGAGCGTATAGTCCTGATTGAATCGGGCGTGGACGTGGAAGAATTATATACTACAGGACTCAAGAAAGAAAGGGTGATCGAACCTCGAGGCCAACTTGAATGTCTTGATTAGATTCTTGGTATGTGCTTTAGAATAGGTTAACCAGAAGACTATACTGTGTCATGTGGCTCTGTCAGTATGTCGGCACCTCTTCCCACTTCACTTATATGCGTTGTAATTTGACAATCGAACCAATTCAATTATGTGATGAGGTATTGATGAATCACACAATGGGAGATCGCATCCACATTGCCGCTGGATCAATTACGGCAAAAAGCAGAAGTTGTACCACACATAGCATGGGTTCATCTTGGATATGGTTGCGCGGAATGTCCTTAAAGACCTGGCGGGTCATTAATAGAAAACTGACTGAACCCATGAAGGCCCATCTCCGTCAGCGCCATCACGATTGCTTTGCCTATGAGGCTGCATACCAGTATCTCGACGAAGCCCTGGATGAGGTGGATGTGTTGGAGACGCTCAAGTGTCGTATGGAAGAGCCTGCAATCATGAACATTCTTTCAACTTCTGTATGGATAGTATATGGCGAGGACGTGCCTCGTCTTGAAAGAGGCGCCGTATCACTATCTGTCTACCAAAAAGAGTTCTACTTGTATTTCCTGAGTCACATGGACTTTGTTTTAATGCTTAGGGCAAGATGCCAGGGGCTATGAAAAGCGCTTAACCAAGACCCATACGACCATTCCATAGCATGGAACAACCCAAATACTACCCCAGGAATGAACTGCAAAGAGATTGTAGACGTGGTTACATACTTGCGCGTGTATAAAACCTTTACTAGTGTCATGTTTGACTGTGGCAAAGTGACTCATGAACGTTTGTTAATTCTGAAACTGTTTACGGACGAGGTGTGTCGCCAAGTAGATGAACCCCTCCGAAAAAAAGACACAAGACACGTTTACCTTTCACAGCTCCGTGCGCAAGTACTTTCTCCGCAATAGTTTCATTATCTTTGGGATAGTAGTACAATATGGTGAAAAGAATCTGCACTTTGAGGTAAAAGTATGAAACTTGGCACATTTATAGTACTCAATTTCAAGATGGCCGCCATTGATATCAGGAGGTCATTTGGGACCCCAAATTGTTTTCTTGCACCAAAGGATAGGGAGTTGAAACTGTGACATATCTTGGACTTAAGTGTTATAGGAAAACGTAATAAGTTCCAGAATGGCTGCCTTAATATATATATCATAGGCTGTAAAGTTTCAGTTGTAATTTTTTTACGTCTTAGGCAATTATGGCCTAGGCGAATTGCCGTCGTCATGTACATCCGTCATTTTATTAGCGCAATATCTGCAGAACCGGGTTAGATATATAGAATGAAAAAATTTTGGAAACTGATTCATCTAGTTACAGATCATATGCCTATTGAGACTACAAAATCAGATATTATTACATCCGAAAAGGGACATAACTTCCTGAAATTTGGGCCGAAGCGACTCATTTTCGATATGCGTCTGACCTATACCTTGATGAATAAATGTTTTTCAAAATGTAGTCCGTGGACCTAACACGGTTCTGCGTATATGGCGGCAACGGACAGATGAACTTGATGACAATACCCCTTGACCAGGCAAAAGATCATGAGTTAATTCAAAATGGAGGTCATAAGGGTGTGAATAAAAAGTTGTTTTTTCGTCGTTTTTCTTAAAATATTTGTCTTTTTACGCATGAAAGTGCACACAATTATTTTAATCCACATCAAATAATTATTCCCTAATTTAGTATGTGGTTTTTCTGGAGAAAACAGCATAAACAAAAAATTTAAAAAATCTGACTAAAAAATCGACCCACAAGAGAGCATTTTTAGCTGTTCAAATCGCTTTACGTCCGTGGTCCGTCGTCCGTCCCGCGTCCGTCCGTCGTCCGCCGTCCGTCCGCCGTCCGTCCGTCGACCGCCGTCCGCCCGTAAACAATTCTTGTTATCGCGATTTCTCAGGAACTACACATGGATCTCAAATTTGGTACACAGGTTCCCCTTGGGGAGTAGTTGTGCAAGATACCTTTTCTGGTCCGATTCAAAAATGCAATATGGCCACAAGGCGGCCATCTTGGATTTCCCCATGAAACCTTGTTATCGCGATTTCTCAGGAACTACTACATGGATCTTTCTCAAACTTGGTACACAGCTTCCCCTTGGGGTCTAGTTGTGCAAGATACCTTTTCTGGCCCGATTCGAAACTCCAATATGGCCACAAGGCAGCCATCTTGGATTTCCTCATGAAATCTTGTTTCTCATTGTTTAGAAGATACCAGAAGCAAACGGTCTTCTCAATAAACATGATGAAATAGAAATGAACCGATTTGATTTCTTACTTTTATTGGCATCAGTTCTCACTTCCTGCTTTGAAGAAACTTCTTTCACGATTCCAGGATCCAAAACAATAAGATTTACAAAACCTTATCATGTTTTGCTCATTTCAGTTGCAATAAATAAACTCACCAAATGAAGTTATATATTTACTGAAATCTATTCATTCAAGGAAATGGAAATTAATGATTTTTTTTTGGTTATATGTCGTTCTAATTCCACTACGGTACAACAGTATTTGCATTTTCACATTCCTATGAGATTCCTATAATATACTTTTCAAACAAAAAATGAGTGCCTCATTATTTTTAGCCCATGGTGGGCTGTTCAAATCACTTTTCGTCCGTCGTCCATCCGTCCGTCAGTCCGTCGTCAGTCAGTCCGTCGTCAGTCCGTCCGTAAACAATTCTTGTTATCACGATTTCTTAGGAACTGCTGCATGGATCTTTCTCAAATTTGGTACACAGGTTCCCCTTGGGGTGGAGTTGTGCAAAATATCTTTTTTGGTCAGAGTCGAAAATTCAATATGGCCACAAGGCGGCCATCTTGGATTTTTCCATGAAACCTTGTTATCGCGATTTCTCAGGAAATACTGCATGGATCTTTCTCAGATTTGGTACACATGTTCCCCTTGGGCCTAGTTGTGCGAGATACCTTTTCTGGTCCGATTTGAAAATCCAATATGGCCACCAGGCGGCCATCTTGGATTTCCCAAAGAAACTTTGTTATCGTGATTCAGGCCTTCAAGTGGCTCACAGTGAAAATATAGGAGAAAATATAGGAGGAAATTTGCAAAAATATAGGAGATTTATAGGAATTTCCTGAATAAAATATAGGAAAATATAGCAAATAAAGAAGTGTAAGACAGGTCTGTACTACATTGTATGTTCCAAACTTGGTAGTTTTCTGGTGTTTAAATTGATTGAAAACCCTCAAGTAAAGTTTCCATCAAATGAAAGACCATTGCAAACAGTGTGGGAAAATATTTATTGTAATTTTTTTACGATTTTATTACACAGAGTAAACTGCAAATAAAGCATGGTATTCTATGGTGGTCTGTTGCAATCATATTTAGGTCCAGTGACGTCACACTGCCTTAATACATATATTTTAAACTGTGTATGCACTTTCCAATGCTTGATTCAAGCTTAAGGTTTGTATACTTTCAGTTTCAACACAGACTCACTGTTCCAGTGTGCATGTTTCACCAAAATCGGGGAGATGGTAACTCATAAGTGTCAAGTCAATTTGAATCTGGCATTTAATTTTCCCGATTTTGGTGAAACATGCACATTGGAACAGTGAGTGTGTGTTGAAACTCAAAGTATACGTCACTGGACATAGATATGATTGCAACAGACCACCATAGAAAATCATGCTTTATTTGCAGTTTACTCTGTGTAATAAAATCGTAAAAAATGACAATAAATATTTTCCGACACTGTTCGCAATGGTCTTTCATTTGATGGAAACTTTACGATCACTTTAATCAAATTACTTTCACTGAATGCGGTCATAGTGGTGGCGTTTCAGGTGACCTGTTCTGTTATTTGTTTCAGCATAGAGAGATTGAAATGTTTTCATATTTGCCGAGCGAAGCGAGGCCAAACAAAATCTGAAATGTATTTTCTCATGTCAGTTTGACTCATTACAGAGCATTGATGAAAGTTTTTATGAGAAAAAGTAAAAATATAGGAGGTTTTGAGTAAAATATAGGAAAATATAGGAATGACTCAAAAATATAGGAAATATAGGAGGCACTTGAAGGCCTGCGTGATTTCTCGGGAAGTAAGGCATGGATCTTTCTCAAATTTGGTACACAGGTTCCCCTTGGAGTCTAGTTGTGCAAGATACCTTTTCTGGTCCGATTTTAAAATCCAATATAGCCAAAAGGCAGCCATCTTGGATTTCCCCATGAAACTTTGTTGTCGTGATTTCTTGGGAAGTAAGGCATGGATCTTTCTCAAATTTGGTACACCGGTTCCCCTTGGGGTCTAGTTGTGCAAGATACCTTTTTGGTACGATTCGAAAATCCAACATGGCCACCAGGTGGCCGTCTTTAATTTTCCCTTGAAACATTATCGGGAATTCTCAGAAACTACTTCATGGACCTTTCTGAAATTTGATACACAGGTCCCACATGGGGCCTAGTTGTGCAAGATACCTTTTTTGGTCCGATTTGAAAATCCAAGTTATGCTTCAAATTAATACGATATTGCCGAGTTGTGACGTTGCATCACAAGAGTCTTCGGATCAGATGGTGGGGCATATTCTATATATTTACTATAAAGAATATCCATACCTTCACCTTCTATATCAAGGAGTTCAAGTGATTCCGAATTAAAATGTATTTCTTCAAATTCTAAATCAGTTTACTTTAGTCCATGCCATTGCAAGTGAACTGCCCCACCGTTTCGTCTGCCGACGGGCCGTCACTCTTGTGACACAACGTCACAACTATAGAAACTGCGTGTTTCGGTCCAAGGGAGATAATAGGATTCAGACGCTTTCAAAGTATCAACATTACGGACCGGATCCCTTCAGTATTAAGTTTGTACCATCTATTTTCGAGCATGGTATCTTAAAAGAGATATCTCAAACTAGCCCAGCAAACAGAACAGAATTAGCAATCGTTCCTAATTAAACAATCTTAATTATGTTTGATAGCTCATGCCAAAGTGTCAAAGAGATTTGTCTTCGCTTCCAGTACCCAATGATGGCACTTGCAAAGAAAAAAATACTACAAAACGAAGACGAAGGATCCTCCGGACATTCACTTTCAGGCTAACTTTGCTCATTTTACTTGCACTATAACAACCGACATCAAGTACAGTTTCCAGAAATCTTGAAACTCCCGAAACTTAGGAAGATAATATCTTGGTGTTTTCCAGTGTCCCTTTTTCGATCTTTTTCGCTCAAATTCGAAATTCTGCCAACAAAATTACAAATCAATCGTTTGTTCTTAGTAACAATGGACAAAAAGATCCTCTTGTCATTAGCTTACAATTATCGGACAATGGTGGGCGACAAGATCCTTCAGGATCTCTCGTTATAACATAACGTCACTGTGACGTAATTAAGGCAGCTATCTTGGAACTTATTACATTTTCCTATAACGCTTAAGTCCAAAATTTGTCACAGTTTCAACTCCATAGCCGTTGGATTAATAAAACAAAATTGGGGCCCAACTGACCTCCTGATATCTACATTACAATGGCGGGCATCTTGGCATAATCTCAAGTGGGCCTATAGCAAATTTTAATCAGCTGATCGAGTACTATAAATGTGCCAAGTTTCATGCTTTTACCTCAATGTGCAGAATTAACCCAATTTCATGCACCATATTGCAGTACTATAGACAGTCAATGGCAGGCAGACCTAGTTGATATGACCTCATTAGCCAAGTATAACGAAGGTAATCGCTATATCTTGACATGTATTGATATCCTTGGCAAATTGAGTATTGCCGTGTAGTCAGAGGAGTAGCTAGAGGAGTACCAATAGGATAGTGTGCAGTGTATACACTGCAAATACACTGCATCAGCTGGAGGAGTAGGCTGTAGTGTAGTTTGCAGTGTAGCTAGAGGAGTGCCCCATTTATTTAAATGAGGTTGCCGCGTAGACTGCAATGTAGCCTACAGTGTAGTCTGAGGAGTACTCCTCTTCTGCAGTGTACTCCTCTGCTGCAGTGTAGACTGCAATGTAGGTGGCAGTGTACTCCTCTGCTGCAGTGTAGACTGCAGTGTTGGTGGCAGTGTACTCCTCTGGCTGCACTGCAAACTACACTGGTTCAGAGGAGTTTCCCAATTATTTACATGTAAATAAGGCTGCAGTGTAGGCTGCAGTGTAGCCTGCAGTTTAGGCAGAGGAGTGCTCCTCCAGTAGACTCTGCAGTGTATGCAGCAGTGTAGGCTGAGGAATTACAAGCGTCTAGTCCGTCATTCATAATCCAGCCGTCGTCCATTAGAGAATATCCGCGTCCATAATCCAAAGACCTATTCCATTTTCCATATAACAGTATTACAGTTACAATTATCATGGTAATCATGATATAATAATCATGTCTTTCAAAGAATTAGTTAATTGAATATGACCAGTAATTAACATCAGAATGTGAGTAATGCAAGCAACTAAATCAGTCTTGATTTTTATGGTTCGAGCTGTTAACGCTGCTATCTATTCACCTAACAGAGATATGTAGATGCACTTGTGTAAAGTTGCTCTGTTTAATTCACTCACAAGACACTATAATGATTAAAATTGTGTTTCAAGAAATGGGCTACTAAAAATTCCTATATCCATTTGGTACATGTACAACAACTTACTGCTACTTTACTAGGTTCACATGTAAATTGTATGAATATCATGAACAAATTCACTAAATAACAACTTATATGAACACAATCCTTTCAATCCTACCCAACTTCTACTTTATCTTCCATAATGAAAGTTCTACATCATACAAAAGAAGATCTAATCACCCACCTCCACACAAATACTTTACTTATTTGCCCGCCTTTTTTTCAAAATCAGTTAGTTGGTGATGTATAAATCTACTATTATGCAGCAGAGAGTTCTGCAAGGGGAGTAACTCATGCAAGGGAAACTAGGTCAAAGTTTGCAGTGTATCCAGAGGAGTAGGCAGGCAGATGGTAGAGTCTCCGCGGTGTAGGGAGGAGTAGGAGATTTCAGATTGTGTGCCAGCAGTGTTGTGAGAAGTAGGGGGCTTGGAAAACAAAGTCTCTGCAGTGTAGTGAGAAGTAGGAGGCTTCAGAAGACAGAGTCTGTGCAGTGTAGCGAGGAGTACTCCTCTGCATTTGCATATTTGAGGAGTACTCCTCTAGGTACACCTCTGGGTACACTGCTTGTGAGGGGTACTCTTCAGTTTGCTAAGGGTATCTTATCGAGATATGCGTGGATCATGCCCATCCGGACCAAATCAGGGGAGAACCATGTCGAGGCATTCAAACGGATATTCAAGACAGGTCATACGCCTATGTATTTACAAACGGGCGAAGGTATAGAATTCCTCAACACGACGTTCAGCGTTTTTTTAAAGCAAAAAGGTGTTCTTCTTTCATATGCACAGCGAGGCGAAGGCTTCTGTCGTAGAGATGTTTAATCGTACTTACAAGGCTGCATGTACAAATATTTCACGCGGCATTACAACGACGTGCTCCAGTCGCTCGTAGGTTTTGGTTACAATCATGTGTACCACCGAAACATTCAGCGAGCACCCATCAAGGTGACAGAAGCGACTAACTAAAAGTTTGTGAATCTTTGAGGGTGGGTTGATACCAGTTAAACGGGTGTGATATCATGAGAATCGGTAAAGTCAAAGGCAAGTTTGAGAAGAGATACCTCTCCAACTGAAGCGATGAGCACTATGATTGAACGACGCCTACCACGCAACCCGAAGGTGTATAAACTGGAAGATCGCCACGGGATCTGCTGGAAGGGACGTTTACGAGAAGAAATTACAGCTCGTCGTCAAATCGACAGAGGACTACTACCGCGTGGAACGCATCCCCAAGACAGAACGGCGTCGAAGCGAGACCTATCATCTCGTAAAGTGGCAAGGTTGACCGAGTTTATTAAATTCATGGATCCCCACAGACCAGGTGAAACGGATATAAAGATTCTGTACAGGAGTGAAAGTTCAGTCTACTCTCAGACAAGGGAAAAAGGCAACTACCGTTGCAACCCCATACCCGAAAAGGGCAAGTTGGGTGTGTAATCACACAGGCAGCCCTCCCGGGGTGATGTATGGGGGCGTCTTCTACAACGCGGCTACCCTCGTCTCTCTACTCAACCAACCTCGGGCGACGAACTTCCCGTCCTTAATGGCAGGTCAGGTGAGAAATGGTAAGCCAATGGCGCTCACCGACACGGTCATGAGCCAAACGTCCTCCAGAACGACACCGATCATTAGACCCACCAGATACAAACGTTCCCTCAGCCGACCAAGCCTGTCACGGTACGACCGACCTCCATATCACAGATGTCTACTGACCCAAATAGAACCCATCCACCTATAACAGATCTTCCTGTAGCGTCTCGTGGGCCCGTACCAGATCCACAAGAGCAAGTTATCACGCCAAGGATACAACTTCAGCCATGGATCCCCTGTGGCAACATCCATTCACCTGCCTCCTCGCGGATCCGACGGTGTCAGGCAAAACGTAATTTCACCCGAAAACTCCTTCGACATGCCTGCAACATGATTGTGTCAGGCGTACGTGCGTATCATCATCTTCATTGTGCAGAATTTATTCAGTGAAAACGGACCGAACCATAGGACCATCAGTTTAAACGCTTAGTTCCTGATGGTATTTGGAAATCCGAGAAATATCACTCAACTATTGCACCTGGCGAGATAAATGTACTCCGTATGGGCACATCTTCAATGTGCGCGGACAGCCTTTGAAGATGCGAAAACCCCCAGTACGACTGAAAGATCATCGACCGGAAGCAGCCACCCCCGACTCCACCCACATCTTTCCAGGGGAGACCCAACATGTGTACACACAGAAAGGCTAAAGTATATACACGGAAAACGGCTTTATGTAAACACAACCAAAGCGGCTCCCCCTTGGGACCTTGCTCCTCATTACTTGATCATGATGTTAAATAGTCTTCTCCGACTTGGTCTGAACCACTGTGCGTGCGGAGCCCTATTCATGCATTGTTTGTGCCAGATTGACCATAACATGTTAAAAGGGAATGTTCCACCGACTCAGACGGTCAAGTTGGTCAAGCATAAGTCAGTCCCAAAACCCTGGTACAAACGAGAGTCTCGCATGCACAGAAGACACCGATCTTACAGAAAGGCTGGTTTGTCGGGACTATCTCAGGTGCTTTGGCTGCAACTGTGCTGAGCGCCTAACTGTGTGGACTCTTCGATTGATTATCGAAATGCTTCAAACTCTGCAATCCCATACCGGATTCCACGTTGAACACGGTCGATGAGGACATGAGCTATATTTTACAACTGCAGGATTCATGTAGTAGTGAGAAACTGCAACAGCACAACCAGGGCGCTTCATCGGTACTGACGCTTATGGACCAATACTGGTTACTATCAGTCACATAGCCGCCATAACCTGCATCAGCCCCACAGTCGCCGTTACCAGGCGTACCATCATCCCTACAGTCGCTTCAAATACCCGACTAAATCCAGAGGAGGGCTGACCTGTTGCTGGAACGCTTGAAAGGCAATCCTAACATCTCCTGTAACGATAAAGGTGAACTGATCCAGAACCTAGTGGTGGCCGGAACCAACATGGAGGAGTTGTTGAATGATATGATGCGTCAACGCATGTCACAGACGCGCAAAGAATGGCAGAATTTGTAGACATGCACATCCCACAAGAAGCGGTGCGAAATCCTCAGTGTTGGACCTGGATGCAGCAGCATCAGAAGACGCCCATGACCCCGACCTAAACGCCACGGCGATCGAGATCTGTGGCACGTCCCCCCCCCAATTTTTTTTTTTTAAAAACACGTCAGCCACGACGTCAAGCAGACACTCAAGACATGGGACGTGTATATTTAAATGGAGGTTTGGTGGGAGAAAGTTTTACCTCACAAGCCCCGTAATAGATCAGCTGTGTTTCAACCCGGGGCTGGGGGCCGTATGAGCCCATGTACTTCAAGATCCTCATGGTGCTCATATGAACAGTCACAATCAAAGCGTGACTGAGATACATCATTCTCTAGATGACGACTTTACAACGAATATTATGGATTAAGAATATTGATCAGCGATACGGGATTTTTATATTTTTGGAACATCATGATGTCTTGTCGGAATAATTGAAAACTGTTGACCGCTTCTCTCTTGCAGGAAACTAGCCTATGTTTATGTATACTATGATTGTCTCTTTGAATTTGGTGCAAATACTGTTATATGGAATATGGAATAGGTCTTTGGATTACGGACGCGGATATTCTTTAACGGACGACGGCTGAATTATGAATGACGGACCAGACGCTTGTCATCCCAACAAAACCTTAGCCCATTTCGTCACGCATGTCTAACCCTTACATCTTCCTGGGCGTTGAGTGTGGTCTAGTGGATATGCAGTATTCTTGCACATGGTACAGCGTCAGCGTACGATTCAGCAAGACGTTGAGCTGGCTGTGTGCATTGAGTTACCTCCGACCCAGTACCCTCCAGCTGAAGACCAGACTGAATCTCAAGACTGGACCTGTACGGACTCTGTGATCGATGGTAATATTGTCGGTGAAATCGATCCCTCCAATGCATCTGGCCGATGAATGATGAATACGGAGAGCACACAAACCCTTAATCACGTGCTCTTATCTACGGGGCCGACAGACCGACATCAGTACTATCTCTATCGAAATAAAGAGGAATACCGGGCAACATGCGGCAATAAAAAGTGGTGGTCACACTTCATTTTCAATAGGCATACTCTCCCTACTTTGTATAATGCTTCAAAGGGTGCCTTACTAGTGCGATACACGCAGATATGTGAATTATTACATCGAACAAGCTGGTGATGGGTTGCTCGGGTGCATTGTCAAAACCTTCCCGTCACCCAGGAAGCGCAGGGGGGAAACCATTCGGGAAACATGCTAATGGGGTCCGAGTCATAACAGGGCAAAAAATACTACTTCCCCACTCAATCCAACCCAGCCAGAATATACCACAACAGCTTAGAACATACTACTCCCCCACACAACCCACCTCAGCCAAAATATAACTCATCAGGGTAGAATTTACAACATCCCCCACACAACTCACAACCACACACCCTAGCCAGAATATAACCCATCAGGGTAGAACATACAACTCCCTCGCACAACTCACAATCACCCACCCCAGTCAGGATATAACCCATCAGGGTAGAACATACAACTCCCCCACACAACTCACAACCACCCAACCCAGCCAGAATATAACACATCAGGGTAGAACATACAACTCTCCCACACAACTCACAATCGCCCACCCAAGTCAGAATATACCCCATCAGGGTAGAACATACAACTCCCCCACACAACCACCCACCCCAGCCAGAATATAACCCATCAGAGTAGAACATACAACTCCCCCACACAACTCACAACCACACACCCGTCAGAATATAACACATCAGGGTAGAACAAAAAACTCCCCCACACAACTCACAACCACCCACCCCAGCCAGAATATAACCCATCAGGGTAGAACATACAACTCCCCCACACAACCCACCCCGGTCAGAATATACCCATCAGGGTAGAACATACAACTCCCCCACACAACTCACAATCACCCACCCCAGCCAGAATATAACCCATCAGGGTAGAACATACAACTCCCCCAAACAACTCACAACCACCCAAACCAGTCAGAATATAAACCCTCAGTGTAGAACATACAACTCCCCCACACAACTCACAACCACCCACCCAGTCAGAATATAACCCATCAGGGTAGAACATACAATTCCCCACACAACTCACAACCACCCACTCCAGTCAGAACATACCCATCAGGGTAGAACATACAACTCCTCCACACAACCCACCACAGTCAAAATATAACCCATCAGGGTAGAACATACAACTACCCCACACAACTCACAATCACCCACCCCAGCCAGAATATAAACCATCAGGCTAGAACATACAACTCCTCCACACAACTCACAACCACCCACCCCAGTCAGAATATAACCCATCAGGGTAGAACATACAACTCCCCCACACAACTCACAACCACCCACCCCAGCAAGAATATAACCCATCAGGGTAGAACATACAACTCTCTCACACAACTCACAATCACCCACTCCAGCCAGAATATACCCATCAGGGTAGAACATACAACTCCTCCACACAACCCACCCCAGCCAGAATATACCCCATCAGGGTAGAACATAACTCCCCCGCACAACTCACAACCATCCACCCCAGTCAGAATATACCCTATCAGGGTAGAACATACAACTCCCGCACACAACCCACCCCAGCCAGAATATACCCCATCAGGGTAGAACATACAACTCCCCCACACAACTCACAACCACCCACCCCAGTCAGAATATAACGCATCAGGGTAGAACATACTACTCTCTCACACAACTCACAACCACCCACTCCAGCCAGAATATACCCATCAGGGTAGAACATACAACTCCTCCAGCCAGAATATAGCACATACAATTCCCTCACACAACTCACAACCACCCATCCCAGCCAGAATATAACCCATCAGGGTAGAACACACAACTCTCCCACACAACTCACAACCACCCACTCCAGCCAGAATATGCCCATCAGGGTAGAACATACAACTCCTCCACACAACCCACCCCAGCCAGAATATACCCCATCAGGGTAGAATATAACTCCCCCACACAACTCACAACCACCCACCCCAGCCAGAATATAACGCATCAGGGTAGAACATAACTCCCCCGCACAACTCACAACCATCCACCCCAGTCAGAATATACCCTATCAGGGTAGAACATATAACTCCCGCACACAACCCACCCCTGCCAGAATATACCCCATCAGGGTAGAACATAACTTCCCCGCACAACTCACAACCATCCACCCCAGTCAGAATATACCCTATCAGGGTAGAACATACAACTCCCGCACACAACCCACCCCTGCCAGAATATACCCCATCAGGGTAGAACATACAACTCCCCCACACAACTCACAACCACCCACCTCAGTCAGAATATAACGCATCAGGGTAAAACATACAGTTTCCCACACAGCTCACAACCACCCACCCCTGCCAGAATATACCCATCAGGGTAGAACATACAACTTCTCCACAGAACCCACCCCAGGCAGAATATATCTCATCAGGGTAGAACCTACAACTCCCCCACACAACTCACAACCACGCACCCCAACCAGAATATAACCCATCAGGGTAGAACATACAACTCTCTCACACAACTCACAACCACCCACTCCAGCCAGAATATACCCATCAGGGTAGAACATACAACTCCTCCACACAACCCACCCCAGCCAGAACATACAATTCCCTCACACAACTCACAACCACCAACCCCAGCCAGAATATAACCCATCAGGGTAGAACATACAACTCTCCCACACAACTCACAACCACCCACTCCAGCCAGAATATACCCATCAGGGTAGAACATACAACTCCTCCACACAACCCACCCCAGCCAGAATATACCCCATCAGGGTAGAACATAACTCCCCCACACAACTCACAACCATCCACCCCAGTCAGAATATACCCTATCAGGGTAGAACATACAACTCCCGCACACAACCCACCCCAGCCAGAATATACCCCATCAGGGTAGAACATACAACTCCCCCACACAACTCGCAAACATCCACCCCAGCCAGAATATAACCCATCAGGGTAGAACATACAACTTCCCCACACAACTCACAACCACCCACCCCAGCCAGAATATAACCCATCAGGGTAGAACATACTACTCTCTCACACAACTCACAACCACCCACTCCAGCCAGAATATACCCATCAGGGTAGAACATACAACTCCTCCACACAACCCACCCCAGCCAGAATATAGCACATACAATTCACTCACACAACCCACAACCACCCACCCCAGCCAGAATATAACCCTTCAGGATAGAACATACAACTCTCCCACACAACTCACAACCACCCACTCCAGCCAGAATATACCCATCAGGGTAGAACATACAACTCCTCCACACAACCCACCCCAGCCAGAATATACCCCATTAGGGTAGAACATACAACTCACCCACATAACTTACAACCACCCACCTCAGTCAGAATATAACGCATCAGGGTAGAACATACAATTTCACACACAACTCACAACCACCCACCCCTGCCAGAATATACCCATCAGGGTAGAACATACAACTTCTCCACACAACCCACCCCTGCTAGAATATACCCCATCAGGGTAGAACATACACCTCCCCCACATAACTCACAACCACCCACCTCAGTCAGAATATAACGCATCAGGGTAGAACATACAATTTCACACACAACTCACAACCACCCACCCCTGCCAGAATATACCCATCAGGGTAGAACATACAACTCCTCCACACAACCCACCCCAGCCAGAATATACCCCATCAGGGTAGAACATAACTCCCCCACACAACTCACAACCATCCCCCCCAGTCAGAATATACCCTATCAGGGTAGAACATACAACTCCCGCACACAACCCACCCCTGCTAGAATATACCCCATCAGGGTAGAACATACAACTCCCCCACATAACTCACAACCACCCACCTCAGTCAGAATATAACGCATCAGGGTAGAACATACAATTTCACACACAACTCACAACCACCCACCCCTGCCAGAATATACCCATCAGGGTAGAACGTACAACTTCTCCACACAACCCAGCCCAGCCAGAATATATCTCATCAGGGTAGAACATACAACTCCCCCACACAACTCACAACCACCCATCCCAGCCAGAATATCACCCATCAGGGTAGAACATACAACTCTCTCACACAACTCACAACCACCCACTCCAGCCAGAATATACCCATCAGGGTAGAACATACAACTCCTCAACACAACCCACCCCAGCAAGAATATAGAACATACAATTCCCTCACACAACTCACAACCACCCACCCCAGCCAGAATATAACCCATCAGGGTAGAACATACAACTCTCCCACACAACTCACAACCACCCACTCCAGCCAGATTATACCCATCAGGGTAGAACATACAACTCCTCCACACAACCCACCCCAGCCAGAATATACCCCATCAGGGTAGAACATAACTCCACCACACAACTCACAACCATCCACCCCAGTCAGAATATACCCTATCAGGGTAGAACATACAACTCCCGCACACAACCCACTCCAGCAAGAATATACCCCATCAGGGTACAACATACTACTCCCCCACACAACTCACAACCACCCAACTCAGTCAGAATATAAACGCATCAGGGTAAAACATACAATTTCCCACACAGCTCACAACCACCCACCCCTGCCAGAATATACCCATCAGGGTAGCACATACAACTTCTCCACACAACCCACCCCAGCCAGAATATATCTCATCAGGGTAGAACATACAACTCTCTCACACAACTCGAAACCACCCACCCCAGCCAGAATATAACCCATCAGGGTAGAACATACAACTCTCTCACACAACTCACAACCACCCACTCCAGCCAGAATATACCCATCAGGGTAGAACATACAACTCCTCCACACAACCCACCCCAGCCAGAATATAGAACATACAATTCCCTCACACAGCTCACAACCACCAACCCCAGGCAGAATATAACCCATCAGGGTAGACCCACACAACTCACAACCACCCACTCCAGCCAGAATATACCCATCAGGGTAGAACATACAACTCCTCCACACAACCCACCCCAGCCAGAATATACCCCATCAGGGTAGAACATAACTCCCCCACACAACTCACAACCATCCACCCCAGTCAGAATATACCCTATCAGGGTAGAACATACAACTCCCGCACACAACCCACCCCAGCCAGAATATACCCCATCAGGGTCGAACATACAACTCCCCCACACAACTCGCAAACATCCACCCCAGCCAGAATATAACCCATCAGGGTAGAACATACAACTTCCCCACACAACTCACAACCACCCACCCCAGCCAGAATATAACCCATCAGGGTAGAACATACTACTCTCTCACACAACTCACAACCACCCACCCCTGCCAGAATATACCCATCAGGGTAGAACATTCAACTCCTCCACACAACCCACCCCAGCCAGAATATAGCACATACAATTCCCTCACACAACTCACAACCACCCACCCCAGCCAGAATATAACCCATCAGGGTAGAACATACAACTCTCCCACACAACTCACAACCACCGACTCCAGCCAGAATATACCCATCAGGGTAGAACATACAACTCCTCCACACAACCCACCCCAGCCAGAATATACCCCATCAGGGTAGAACATAACTCCCCCACACAACCCCATCAGGGTAGAACATACACCTCCCCCACATAACTCACAACCACCCACCTCAGTCAGAATATAACGCATCAGGGTAGAACAGACAATTTCACACACAACTCACAACCACCCACCCCTGCCAGAATATACCCATCAGGGTAGAACATACAACTCCTCCACACAAGCCACCCCAGCCAGAATATACCCCATCAGGGTAGAACATAACTCCCCCACACAACTCACAACCATCCACCCCAGTCAGAATATACCCTATCAGGGTAGAACATACAACTCCCGCACACAACCCACCCCTGCTAGAATATACCCCATTAGGGTAGAACATACAACTCCCCCACATAACTCACAACCACCCACCTCAGTCAGAATATAACGCATCAGGGTAGAACATACAATTTCACACACAAATCACAACCACCCACCCCAGTCAGAATATACCCTATCAGGGTAGAACATACAACTCCCGCACACAACCCACTCCAGCCAGAATATACCCCATCAGGGTAGAACATACTACTCCCCCACACAACTCACAACCACCCACTCCAGCCAGAATATACCCATCAGGGTAGAACATACAACTCCTCCACACAACCCACCCCAGCCAGAATATAGCACATACAATTCCCTCACAACTTACAACCACCCACCCCAGCCAGAATATAACCCATCAGGGTAGAACATACAACTCTCCCACACAACTCACAACCACCCACTCCAGCCAGAATATACCCATCAGGGTAGAACATACAACTCCTCCACACAACCCACCCCAGCCAGAATATACCCCATCAGGGTAGAACATAACTCCCCCACACAACTCACAACCATCCACCCCAGTCAGAATATACCCTATCAGGGTAGAACATACAACTCCCGCACACAACCCACCCCTGCTAGAATATACCCCATCAGGGTAGAACATACAACTCCCCCACATAACTCACAACCACCCACCTCAGTCAGAATATAACGCATCAGGGTAGAACATACAATTTCCCACACAACTCACAACCACCCACCCCTGCCAGAATATACCCATCAGGGTAGAACATACAACTTCTCCACACAACCCAGCCCAGCCAGAATATATCTCATCAGGGTAGAACATACAACTCCCCCACACAACTCACAACCACCCACCCCCGCCAGAATATAACCCATCGGGGTAGAACATACAACTCTCTCACACAACTCATAACCACCCACTCCAGCCAGAATATACCCATCAGGGTAGAACATACAACTCCTCCACACAACCCACCCCAGCCAGAATATAGAACATACAATTCCCTCAGACATCTCACAACCACCCACCCCAGCCAGAATATAACCCATCAGGGTAGAACATACAACTCTCCAACACAACCCACCCCAGGCAGAATATACCCCATCAGGGTAGAACATAACTCCCCCACACAACTCAGAACCATCCACCCCAGTCAGAATATACCCTATCAGGGTAGAACATACAACTCCCGCACACAACCCACCCCAGCCAGAATATACCCCATCAGGGTAGAACATACACCTCCCCCACATAACTCACAACCACCCACCTCAGTCAGAATATAACGCATCAGGGTAGAACATACAATTTCACACACAACTCACAACCACCCACCCCTGCCAGAATATACCCATCAGGGTAGAACATACAACTCCTCCACACAACCCACCCCAGCCAGAATATACCCCATCAGGGTAGAACATAACTCCCCACACAACTCACAACCATCCACCCCAGTCAGAATATACCCTATCAGGGTAGAACATACAACTCCCGCACACAACCCACCCCTGCTAGAATATACCCCACCAGGGTAGAACATACAACTCCCCCACATAACTCACAACCACCCACCTCAGTCAGAATATAACGCATCAGGGTAGAACATACAATTTCACACACAACTCACAACCACCCAACCCTGCCAGAATATACCCATCAGGGTAGAACGTACAACTTCTCCACACAACCCAGCCCAGCCAGAATATATCTCATCAGGGTAGAACATACAACTCCCCCACACAACTCACAACCACCCACCCCAGCCAGAATATAACCCATCAGGGTAGAACATACAACTCTCTCACACAACTCACAACCACCCACTCCAGCCAGAATATACCCATCAGGGTAGAACATACAACTCCTCCACACAACCCACCCCAGCCAGAATATACCCCATCAGGGTAGAACATAACTCCACCACACAACTCACAACCATCCACCCCAGTCAGAATATACCCTATCAGGGTAGAACATACAACTCCCGCACACAACCCACTCCAGCCAGAATATACCCCATCAGGGTAGAACATACTACTCCCCCACACAACTCACAACCACCCAACTCAGTCAGAATATAACGCATCAGGGTAAAACATACAATTTCCCACACAGCTCACAACCACCCACCCCTGCCAGAATATACCCATCAGGGTAGCACATACAACTTCTCCACACAACCCACCCCAGCCAGAATATATCTCATCAGGGTAGAACATACAACTCTCTCACACAACTCGCAACCACCCACCCCAGCCAGAATATAACCCATCAGAGTAGAACATACAACTCTCTCACACAACTCACAACCACCCACTCCAGCCAGAATATACCCATCAGGGTAGAACATACAACTCCTCCACACAACCCACCCCAGCCAGAATATAGAACATACAATTCCCTCACACAACTCACAACCACCAACCCCAGCCAGAATATAACCCATCAGGGTAGACCCACACAACTCACAACCACCCACTCCAGCCAGAATATACCCATCAGGGTAGAACATACAACTCCTCCACACAACCCACCCCAGCCAGAATATACCCCATCAGGGTAGAACATAACTCCCCCACACAACTCACAACCATCCACCCCAGTCAGAATATACCCTATCAGGGTAGAACATACAACTCCCACACACAACCCACCCCAGCCAGAATATACTCCATCAGGGTCGAACATACAACTCCCCCACACAACTCGCAAACATCCACCCCAGGCAGAATATAACCCATCAGGGTAGAACATACAACTTCCCCACACAACTCACAACCACCCACCCCAGCCAGAATATAACCCATCAGGGTAGAACATACTACTCTCTCACACAACTCACAACCACCCACCCCTGCCAGAATATACCCATCAGGGTAGAACATACAACTCCTCCACACAACCCACCCCAGCCAGAATATAGCACATACAATTCCCTCACACAACTCACAACCACCCACCCCAGCCAGAATATAACCCATCAAGGTAGAACATACAACTCTCCCACACAACTCAAAACCACCCACTCCAGCCAGAATATACCCATCAGGGTAGAACATACAACTCCTCCACACAACCCACCCCAGCCAGAATATACCCCATCAGGGTAGAACATAACTCCCCCACACAACCCCGTCAGGGTAGAACATACACCTCCCCACATAACTCACAACCACCCACCTCAGTCAGAATATAACGCATCAGGGTAGAACATACAATTTCACACACAACTCACAACCACCCACCCCTGCCAGAATATACCCATCAGGGTAGAAAATACAACTCCTCCACACAACCCACCCCAGCCAGAATATACCCCATCAGGGTAGAACATAACTCCCCCACACAACTCACAACCATCCACCCCAGTCAGAATATACCCTATCAGGGTAGAACATACAACTCCCGCACACAACCCACTCCTGCTAGAATATACCCCATCAGGGTAGAACATACAACTCCCCCACATAACTCACAACCACCCACCTCAGTCAGAATATAGCGCATCAGGGTAGAACATACAATTTCACACACAACTCACAACCACCCACCCCTGCCAGAATATACCCATCAGGGTAGAACGTACAACTTCTCCACACAACCCAGCCCAGCCAGAATATATCTCATCAGGGTAGAACATGCAACTCCCCCACACAACTCACAACCACCCACCCCAGCCAGAATATAACCCATCAGGGTAGAACATACAACTCTCTCACACAACTCACAACCACCCACTCCAGCCAGAATATACCCATCAGGGTAGAACATACAACTCCTCCACACAACCCACCCCAGCCAGAATATAGAACATACAATTCCCTCACACAACTCACAACCACCCATCCCAGCCAGAATATAACCCATCAGGGTAGAACATACAACTCTCCCACACAACTCACAACCACCCACTCCAGCCAGATTATACCCATCAGGGTAGAACATACAACTCCTCCACACAACCCACCCCAGCCAGAATATACCCCATCAGGGTAGAACATAACTCCACCACACAACTCACAACCATCCACCCCAGTCAGAATATACCCTATCAGGGTAGAACATACAACTCCCGCACACAACCCACTCCAGCCAGAATATACCCCATCAGGGTAGAACATACTACTCCCCCACACAACTCACAACCACCCAACTCAGTCAGAATATAACGCATCAGGGTAAAACATACAATTTCCCACACAGCTCACAACCACCCACCCCTGCCAGAATATACCCATCAGGGTAGCACATACAACTCCTCCACACAACCCACCCCAGCCAGAATATACCCCATCAGGGTAGAACATAACTCCCCCACACAACTCACAACCATCCACCCCAGTCAGAATATACCCTATCAGGGTAGAACATACAACTCCCGCACACAACCCACCCCTGCTAGAATATACCCCATCAGGGTAGAACATACAACTCCCCCACATAACTCACAACCACCCACCTCAGTCAGAATATAACGCATCAGGGTAGAACATACAATTTCCCACACAACTCACAACCACCCACCCCTGCCAGAATATACCCATCAGGGTAGAACATACTTCTCCACACAACCCAGCCCAGCCAGAATATATCTCATCAGGATAGAACATACAACTCCCCCACACAACTCACAACCACCCACCCCAGCCAGAATATAACCCATCAGGGTAGAACATACAACTCTCTCACACAACTCGCAACCACCCACTCAAGCCAGAATATACCCATCAGGGTAGAACATACAACTCCTCCACACAACCCACCCCAGCCAGAATATAGAACATACAATTCCCTCACACAACTCACAACCACCCACCCCAGCCAGAATATAACCCATCAGGGTAGAACATACAACTCTCCCACAACTCACAACCACCACTTCCAGCCAGATTATACCATCAGTGAACATAAGAACCTCCAGCCACAACCCCGCCCCTACCAGAATATACCCCTATCAGCGTAGAACATAAACCCACCACACAACTCACAACCATCCACCCTAGTCAGAATATACCCTATCAGGGTAGAACATACAACTCCCGCACAACCCACTCCAGCCAGAATATACCCCATCAGGGTAGAACATGCACTACTCCCCCACAACTCACAACCACCCAACTCAGTCAGAATATAACGCATCAAAGGCAAACACAATTTCCCAGCCACACAGCTCACAACCACCCACCCCTGCCAGAATATACCCATCAGGGTAGCACATACAACTTCTCCACACAACCCACCCCAGCCAGAATATACCCCATCAGGGTAGAACATAACTCCCTCACACAACTCACAACCATCCATCCCAGTCAGAATATACCCTATCAGGGTAGAACATACAACTCCCGCACACAACCCACCCCTGCTAGAATATACCCCATCAGGGTAGAACATACAACTCCCCCACATAACTCACAACCACCCACCTCAGTCAGAATATAGCGCATCAGGGTAGAACATACAATTTCACACACAACTCACAACCACCCACCCCTGCCAGAATATACCCATCAGGGTAGAACGTACAACTTCTCCACACAACCCAGCCCAGCCAGAATATATCTCATCAGGGTAGAACATACAACTCCCCCACACAACTCACAAACCCCCACCCCAGCCAGAATATAACCCATCAGGGTAGAACATACAACTCTCTCACACAACTCACAACCACCCACTCCAGCCAGAATATACCCATCAGGGTAGAACATACAACTCCTCCACACAACCCACCCCAGCCAGAATATAGAACATACAATTCCCTCACACAACTCACAACCACCCATCCCAGCCAGAATATAACCCATCAGGGTAGAACATACAACTCTCCCACACAACTCACAACCACCCACTCCAGCCAGATTATACCCATCAGGGTAGAACATACAACTCCTCCACACAACCCACCCCAGCCAGAATATACCCCATCAGGGTAGAACATAACTCCACCACACAACTCACAACCATCCACCCCAGTCAGAATATACCCTATCAGGGTAGAACATACAACTCCCGCACACAACCCACTCCAGCCAGAATATACCCCATCAGGGTAGAACATACTACTCCCCCACACAACTCACAACCACCCACCTCAGTCAGAATATAACGCATCAGGGTAAAACATACAGTTTCCCACACAGCTCACAACCACCCACCCCTGCCAGAATATACCCATCAGGGTAGAACATACAACTTCTCCACAGAACCCACCCCAGGCAGAATATATCTCATCAGGGTAGAACCTACAACTCCCCCACACAACTCACAACCACGCACCCCAACCAGAATATAACCCATCAGGGTAGAACATACAACTCTCTCACACAACTCACAACCACCCACTCCAGCCAGAATATACCCATCAGGGTAGAACATACAACTCCTCCACACAACCCACCCCAGCCAGAATATAGAACATACAATTCCCTCACACAGCTCACAACCACCAACCCCAGGCAGAATATAACCCATCAGGGTAGACCCACACAACTCACAACCACCCACTCCAGCCAGAATATACCCATCAGGGTAGAACATACAACTCCTCCACACAACCCACCCCAGCCAGAATATACCCCATCAGGGTAGAACATAACTCCCCCACACAACTCACAACCATCCACCCCAGTCAGAATATACCCTATCAGGGTAGAACATACAACTCCCGCACACAACCCACCCCAGCCAGAATATACCCCATCAGGGTCGAACATACAACTCCCCCACACAACTCGCAAACATCCACTCCAGCCAGAATATAACCCATCAGGGTAGAACATACAACTTCCCCACACAACTCACAACCACCCACCCCAGCCAGAATATAACCCATCAGGGTAGAACATACTACTCTCTCACACAACTCACAACCACCCACTCCAGCCAGAATATACCCATCAGGCTAGAACATACAACTCCTCCACACAACCCACCCCAGCCAGAATATAGCGCAGCCACAGTTCCACTCCTGACCCACAGCCACCCACACACAGCCAGGATATAGCCCGTCGGGTGGAGACATACAGCTCTCACACAGCTCACAGCCACCACTCCAGCCGGAATATGCCCATCCGAGTTGAGACATACCAAACTCCTCCTGAGCCCACCCCAGCCAGAATATACCCCATCAGGGTAGAACATAACTCCACCACACAACCATCCACCCCAGTCAGAATATACCCTATCAGGGTAGAACATACAACTCCCGCACACAACCCACCCCTGCTAGAATATACCCCATTAGGGTAGAACATACAACTCACCCACATAACTTACAACCACCCACCTCAGTCAGAATATAACGCATCAGGGTAGAACATACAATTTCACACACAACTCACAACCACCCACCCCTGCCAGAATATACCCATCAGGGTAGAACATACAACTTCTCCACACAACCCACTCCTGCTAGAATATACCCCATCAGGGTAGAACATACACCTCCCCCACATAACTCACAACCACCCACCTCAGTCAGAATATAACGCATCAGGGTAGAACATACAATTTCACACACAACTCACAACCACCCACCCCTGCCAGAATATACCCATCAGGGTAGAACATACAACTCCTCCACACAACCCACCCCAGCCAGAATATACCCCATCAGGGTAGAACATAACTCCCCCACACAACTCACAACCATCCACCCCAGTCAGAATATACCCTATCAGGGTAGAACATACAACTCCCGCACACAACCCACCCCTGCTAGAATATACCCCATCAGGGTAGAACATACAACTCCCCCACATAACTCACAACCACCCACCTCAGTCAGAATATAACGCATCAGGGTAGAACATACAATTTCACACACACAAATCACAACCACCCACCCCAGTCAGAATATACCCTATCAGGGTCAGGATGTACAACTTCTCCACTGGCCAGCCAGAATCGTATCTCATCCAAGGATTGAGACATACAGCTCCACACAAACTCACAGCCACTGCAGCCAGAATATAACCATCAGAGTTGAACATACAAACTCTCACACAACTCCACAACCACCCACTCCAGCCAGGAATATACCCATCCAAGAGATTGGAGACACAACTCTCCACACAGCCCACCCCAGCCAAATATGGAACGTACAGTTCCCTCCACACAACTCACAACCACCCACCCCAGCCAGAATATAACCCATCAGTGTAGAACATATAGCTCTCACCTGACTCCTGACCACCTCCCGGCCAGATTATACCCATCAGGGGTGGAGACATACAACTCCTCCACACAGCCCACCAGCCAGAATGTGCCCCATCGGGGTCGGAGACATAACTCCACCACTGACTCTGACCACCCACCCCAGTCAGAATATACCCTATCAGGGTAGAACATACAACTCCCGCACACAACCCACTCCAGCCAGAATATACCCCATCAGGGTAGAACATACTACTCCCCCACACAACTCACAACCACCCAACTCAGTCAGAATATAACGCATCAGGGTAAAACATACAATTTCCCACACAGCTCACAACCACCCACCCCTGCCAGAATATACCCATCAGGGTAGCACATACAACTTCTCCACACAACCCACCCCAGCCAGAATATATCTCATCAGGGTAGAACATACAACTCTCTCACACAACTCGCAACCACCCACCCCAGCCAGAATATAACCCATCAGGGTAGAACATACAACTCTCTCACACAACTCACAACCACCCACTCCAGCCAGAATATACCCATCAGGGTAGAACATACAACTCCTCCACACAACCCACCCCAGCCAGAATATAGAACATACAATTCCCTCACACAACTCACAACCACCAACCCCAGCTAGAATATAACCCATCAGGGTAGACCCACACAACTCACAACCACCCACTCCAGCCAGAATATACCCATCAGGGTAGAACATACAACTCCTCCACACAACCCACCCCAGCCAGAATATACCCCATCAGGGTAGAACATAACTCCCCCACACAACTCACAACCATCCACCCCAGTCAGAATATACCCTACCAGGGTAGAACATACAACTCCCGCACACAACCCACCCCAGCCAGAATATACCCCATCAGGGTCGAACATACAACTCTCCCACACAACTCACAATCACCCACCCCAGCCAGAATATACCCCATCAGGGTAGAACATACAATTCCTCCACACAACTCACAACCACCCACTCCAGTCAGAATATAACCCATCAGGATAGTAGAACGTACAACTCCACCCACAACTCACAACCACCCCCCCCCCAAGTCAGAATATACCTCATCAGGGTAGAACATACAACTCTCCCACACAACTCACAACCACCCACTCCATCCAGAATATCAAGTGATATTACAGTGCTAGACATCACATTATCAAGTTCCTGTTGCTTCTCACAACTCACAACCACCCACCCCTGCCAGAATATACCCCACCAGGGTAGAACATAACTCCCCCGCACAACTCACAACCATCCACCCCAGTCAGAATATACCCTATCAGGGTAGAACATACAACTCCCGCACACAACCCACCCCTGCCAGAATATACCCCATCAGGGTAGAACATACAACTCCCCCACACAACTCACAACCACCCACCTCAGTCAGAATATAACGCATCAGGGTAGAACATACAATTTCGCACACAACTCACAACCACCCACCTCTGCCAGAATATACCCATCAGGGTAGAACATACAACTTCTCCACACAACCCACCCCAGCCAGAATATATCTCATCAGGGTAGAACATACAACTCCCCCACACAACTCACAACCACCCACCCCAGCCAGAATATAACCCATCAGGGTAGAACATACAACTCTCTCACACCACTCACAACCACCCACTCCAGTCAGAATATACCCATCAGGTTAGAACATACAACTCCTCCACACAACCCGCCCCAGCCAGAATATACCCCATCAGGGTAGAACATACAATTCCCTCACACAACTCACAACCACCCACCCCAGTCAGAATATAACCCATCAGGGTAGAACATACAACTCTCTCACACAACTCACAACCACCCACTCCAGCCAGAATATACCCATCAGGGTAGAACATACAACTCCTCCACACAAATCCACCCCAGCCAGAATATACCCCATCAGGGTAGAACATAACTCCCCCACACAACTCACAACCATCCACCCCAGTCAGAATATACCCTATCAGGGTAGAACATACAACTCCCGCACACAACCCACCCCAGCCAGAATACACCCCATCAGGGTAGAACATACAACTCCCCCACACAACTCACAACCATCAACCCCAGCCAGAATATAACCCATCAGGGTAGAACATACAACTCCCCCACACAACCCACAACCACCCACTCCAGCCAGAATATACTCAACAGGGTAGAACATACAATTCCCCCACACAACACACCCCAGCCAGAGTATACCCCATCAGGGTAGAACATACAACTCCCTCACACAACTCTAAACCACCCACTCCATCCAGAATATACCCCATCAGAGTAGAACATACAACTTCCCCACACAACTCACAACCATCCACCCCAGTCAGAATATAACCCATCAGGGTAGACTTTACAACTCCCCCCCACAACCCACCCCAGCCAGAATATACCCCATCAGGGTAGAACATACAACTCCCCCACACAACTCACAACCGCCCACTCCATCCAGAATATACCCCATCAGGGTAGAACATACAACTCCCCCCACAACTCTCAACCACCCACCCCAGTCAGAATATAACCCATCAGGGTGGAACATACAACTCTCTCACACAACTCACAACCACCCACTCCAGCCAGAATATACCCATCAGGGTAGAACATACAACTCCTCCACACAACCCAGCCCAGCCAGAATATAGAACATACAATTCCCTCACACAACTCACAACCACCCACCCCAGCCAGAATATAACCCATCAGGGTAGAACATACAACTCTCCCACATAACTCACAACCACCCACTCCAGCCAGAATATACCCATCAGGGTAGAACAAACAACTCCTCCATACAACCCACCCCAGCCAGAATATACCCCATCAGGGTAGAACATACAACTTCCCCACACAACTCACAACCATCCACCCGTCAGAATATAACCCATCAGGGTACACCATACAACTCCCCCACACAACCCACCCCAGCCAGAATATACCCCATCAGGGTAGAACATACAACTCCCCCACACAACTCACAACCGCCCACTCCATCCAGAATATACCCCATCAGGGTAGAACATACAACTCCCCCCACAACTCTCAACCACCCACCCCAGAAAGAATATAACCCATCAGGGTAGAACATACAACTCTCTCACACAACTCACAACCACCCACCTCTGCCAGAATATACCCATCAGGGTAGAACATACAACTTCTCCACACAACCCACCCCAGCCAGAATATATCTCATCAGGGTAGAACATACAACTCCCCCACACAACTCACAACCACCCACCCCAGCCAGAATATAACCCATCAGGGTAGAACATACAACTCTCTCCCACAGCTCACAACCACCCACTCCAGCCAGAATATACCCATCAGGGTAGAACATACAACTCCTCCACACAACCCACCCCAGCCAGAATATACCCCATCAGGGTAGAACATACAATTCCCTCACACAACTCACAACCACCCACCCCAGCCAGAATATAACCCATCAGGGTAGAACATACAACTCTCCCACACAACTCACAACCACCCACTACAGCCAGAATATACCCATCCGGGTAGAACATACAACTCCTCCACACAACCCACCCCAGCCAGAATATACCCCATCAGGGTAGAACATAACTCCCCCACACAACTCACAACCATCCACCCCAGTCAGAATATACCCTATCAGGGTAGAACATACAACTCCCGCACACAACCCACCAAGGCCAGAATATACCCCATCAGGGTAGAACATACAACTCCCCCACACAACTCACAACCATCCACCCCAGCCAGAATATAACCCATCAGGGTAGAACATACAACTTCCCCACACAACTCACAACCACCCAACCCAGCCAGAATATAACCCATCAGGGTAGAACATACTACTCTCTCACACAACTCACAACCACCCACTCCAGTCAGAATATACCCATCAGGGTAGAACAGACAACTCCTCCACACAACCCACCCCAGCCAGAATATAGCACATACAATTCCCTCACACAACTCACAACCACCCACCCCAGCCAGAATATAACCCATCAGGGTAGAACATACAACTCTCCCACACAACTCACAACCACCCACTCCAGTCAGAATATACCCATCAGGGTAGAACAGACAACTCCTCCACACAACCCACCCCAGCCAGAATATACCCCATCAGGGTAGAACATAACTCCACCACACAACTCACAACCATCCACCCCAGTCAGAATATACCCTATCAGGGTAGAACATACAACTCCCGCACACAACCCACCCCTGCTAGAATATACCCCATCAGGGTAGAACATACAACTCCCCCACATAACTCACAACCACCCACCTCAGTCAGAATATAACGCATCAGGGTAGAACATACAATTTCCCACACAACTCACAACCACCCACCCCTGCCAGAATATACCCATCAGGGTAGAACATACTTCTCCACACAACCCAGCCCAGCCAGAATATATCTCATCAGGATAGAACATACAACTCCCCCACACAACTCACAACCACCCACCCAAGCCAGAATATAACCCATCAGGGTAGAACATACAACTCTCTCACACAACTCGCAACCACCCACTCCAGCCAGAATATACCCATCAGGGTAGAACATACAACTCCTCCACACAACCCACCCCAGCCAGAATATAGAACATACAATTCCCTCACACAACTCACAACCACCCACCCCAGCCAGAATATAACCCATCAGGGTAGAACATACAACTCTCCCACACAACTCACAACCACCCACTCCAGCCAGATTATACCCATCAGTGTAGAACATACAACTCCTCCACACAACCCACGCCAGTCAGAATATACCCCATCAGGGTAGAACATAACTCCCCCACACAACTCACAACCATCCACCCCAGTCAGAATATAACCCATCAGGGTAGAACATACAACTCCCCCACACAAATCACAACCACCCACTCCAGGCAGAATATACTCAACAGGGTAGAACATACAACTCCCCCACACAACACACCTCAGCCAGATTATACCCCATCAGGGTAGAACATACATCTCCCCCACACAACTCAAAACCACCCACTCCATCCAGAATATACCCCATCAGGGTAGAACATACAACTCCCCCACACAACTCACAACCATCCACCCCAGTCAGAATATACGGTAACCCATCAGGGTAGACCATACAACTCCCCCACACAACCCACCCCAGCCAGAATATACCCCATCAGGGTAGAACATACAACTCCCCCACACAACTCACAACCGCCCACTCCATCCAGAATATACCCCATCAGGGTAGAACATACAACTCCCCCCACAACTCTCAACCACCCACCCCAGTCAGAATATACCCCATCAGGGTAGAACATACAACTCCCCCACACAACCCACCCCAGCCAGAATATACCCCATCAGGGTAGAACATACAACTCCCCCCACAACTCTCAACCACCCACCCCAGTCAGAGTATACCCCATCAGGGTAGAACATACAATTCCTCCACACAACTCACAACCACCCACTCCAGTCAGAATATAACCCATCAGGATAGTAGAACGTACAACTCCACCCACAACTCACAACCACCCCCCCCCCAAGTCAGAATATACCTCATCAGGGTAGAACATACAACTCTCCCACACAACTCGCAACCACCCACTCCATCCAGAATATCAAGTGATATTACAGTGCTAGACATCACATTATCAAGTTCCTGTTGCTTCTCACAACTCACAACCACCCACCCCTGCCAGAATATACCCCATCAGGGTAGAACATAACTCCCCCGCACAACTCACAACCATCCACCCCAGTCAGAATATATCCTATCAGAGTAGAACATACAACTCCCGCACACAACCCACCCCTGCCAGAATATACCCCATCAGGGTAGAACATACAACTCCCCCACACAACTCACAACCACCCACCTCAGTCAGAATATAACGCATCAGGGTAGAACATACAATTTCCCACACAACTCACAACCACCCACCTCTGCCAGAATATACCCATCAGGGTAGAACATACTTCTCCACACAAATCCACCCCAACCAGAATATACCCCATCAGGGTAGAACATAACTCCCCCACACAACTCACAACCATCCACCCCAGTCAGAATATACCCTATCAGGGTAGAATATACAACTCCCGCACACAACCCACTCCAGCCAGAGTATACCCCACCAGGGTAGAACATACAACTCCCCCACACAACTCACAACCATCCACCCCAGCCAGAATATAACCCATCAGGGTAGAACATACAACTCCCCCACACAACTCACAACCACCCACTCCAGCCAGAATATACTCAACAGGGTAGAACATACAACTCCCCCACACAACACACCCCAGCCAGAGTATACCCCATCAGGGTAGAACACACAACTCCCCCACACAACTCAAAACCACCCACTCCATCCAGAATATACCTCATCAGAGTAGAACATACAACTTCCCCACACAACTCACAACCATCCACCCCAGTCAGAATATAACCCATCAGGGTAGACCATACAACTCCCCCACACAACTCACAACCGCCCACTCCATCCAGAATATACCCCATCAGGGTAGAACATACAACTCCCCCCACAACTCTCAACCACCCACCCCAGTCAGAATATAACCCATCAGGGTAGAACATACAACTCTCTCACACAACTCACAACCACCCACTCCAGCCAGAATATACCCATCAGGGTAGAACATACAACTCCTCCACACAACCCACCCCAGCCAGAATATACCCCATCAGGGTAGAACATACAACTTCCCCAAACTCACAACCATCCACCCCAGTCAGAATATACTCCATCAGGGTAGAACATACAACTCTCCCACACAACTCACAACCACCCACTCCAGCCAGAATATACTCAACAGGGTAGAACATACAACTCTCCCACACAACTCACAACCACCCACTCCAGTCAGAATATAACCCATCAGGATAGTAGAACGTACAACTCCACTCACAACTCACAACCACCCACTCCATCCAGAATATCAAGTGATATTACAGTGCTAGACATCACATTATCAAGTTCCTGTTGCTTCTCACAACTCACAACCACCCACCCCAGTGAGAATATAACCGATCAGGGTAGAACATACAACTCCCCCACACAACTCACAACCACCCACTCCAGCCAGAATATACCCATCAGGGTAGAACATACAACTCCTCCACACAACCCACCCCAGCCAGAATATACCCCATCAGGGTAGAACATACAACTTCCCCACACAACTCACAACCATCCACCCCAGTCAGAATATACTCCATCAGGGTAGAACATACAACTCTCCCACACAACTCACAACCACCCACTCCATCCAGAATATCAAGTGATATTACAGTGCTAGACATCACATTATCAAGTTCCTGTTGCTTCTCACAACCAACAAATACCCACCCCAGCCAGCTGCCGGAATATACACCAACAGCTGTGGTAGAACTATTAAGGCATAATACAAAAAGAATATAAAGTGCCAGTATTTATTGCAGATAATAAGAGATTTACTACACAACCAAATATAGAAGACCGATAATATCTAACTTTATACATCATGATTCAGACATTTACATAACTGTCACCTTTACATAGCTTTAACACATGTAAGATGTAGATAGATATACCAGAATTTAGCTGTGTATTATCAACACATCATAAATTTACTTTATAACAAGAGTGGATACAAAATTTCCCTCATAAATAGCAAGGATATCCAAAAGATATGAATTATTTTACAAAAAGGAAAGGTTAATAATTTTCCTGTTTACATGATTACACGATTACGAGAGCAAGCCTATGAAATAATAAATCTTTACAAAATGAACCTTATTTTTTATATGAAAAACCACATATATGATGCTTTCACTACAATTAGACCAAACAAATAAGTCTATTGTTTCTGGTCAGTGACTGATAGCCTGATTCTGAACTGTACACGTGAACACTTGTTTTTTCCTGAAATTTTCAGTAAAGCAGGCCCTAATTTAAAAATGAAAGGCAGGGGTTGGTAATCCGGTTGAGGGGCAATCAAAGTTGCGAAGCCTCGCTCGCCATGAGAGCCTGTGGGGAGGGGGGGAGACCCCCCCTTCCCCCTCGCAGCTCGCGGATTTTTTTTTGTGAATGAACTGATAAATGATGCTCTCTGAAAGCATTTTGAAACTCTTTTCTGAAGTTTCAGCAATAAATAAAACCCCATACACAGATAAAATGGAAGAATATTCAGTATCCTGATTGATATACACACAATTATCAATACCTCATTTTACTTCTGGTTATCCAAATCTCTTTAAAACCTCGAAATATGTATAGATTGTTCTGGTACAAGTTTCACCATGCCTTTTGTATAGTTGCTGTCTGTATTTTCAGATTTTTTTATGTGTAGTAATTTTTTACAAATTGTTTGCATTTTCAAATTATTGGTCAAAATGAAGTTAGTAAATAAAAATTATAGAAGCCAGTGAAATGAAATTAATTTAATGCTCAATCTTATTTCAATTGTAGGTCTATTTCAGTATTTGCCTGTGAAAGTAATATTACGTCTATTCAAAATGTTATATTGTCTTGCAGAATTTGTGTTCCAAAGATATGCCATTATTTCTTAATTTAGATCAAAGGATATCAATGAATAAACACTTGATTTCGTCAACGGAGGTAATTTGATAGGCACATGCAACTGTGTACGCGTTGTACGTACGCTTGGTGTCATCTGCCTCAGTGGGACTAGCCGCTTCCTTCTGACTAATATGGCCGGCAAAACAACGATGTTAGCATCATCGTACAGGCAGCGGACTTGTCTAGAGCCCGCTGTTTGTCCCTTTCATATCACGTGGAGTTTGGCATTGTAATTCTTTTGCGACGAGCTGGGCGGCTGCTTGAACAGCGCCTTGCACTTCCTGTCCTGGTTCTGGGGCCCTAACCAGGACGCAATACGATAAGCGTGTGGCCCTGAACATGCGTGATGTCGAGAGCCGAAACGAAAGTGAATGACAGAGAAACTTTACGTTTTACTCTTTTAGATTAAAACTTGTATATGGGAATTTGATTTGAGATAATATTTCAGAAATGGAGGTCACAATTCCAATGATAGAAGTCTGCCAGGCACACACAATTGGACTTTTGCGCAACACGTGGTAATGACGAAAACTGGTCACCGGGTAATGATTTTTTTTTTGCCAGCGGCAAGGGCACCCGAAGCCAACGGCAGCGTCCGAATATCGGACGCTGAGAGGTGCTAGATTAGGGCCTGTAAAGATATCTCCCTTGACCAAGGCAAGAGTAAGAAGACTTGAAATGTCTGTAATATGATGTTAAGTGTCAGCTGTTGAAATAATGTTGGAAAATTTACTTCTCTGGTTCCGTGTATGAGATACTAGGATTTAACGTACACAGTAAAACTTCTAACAAATCAATGACCTTATTGAAATTCAGTCGCCCCCAATTGTGTGGTCAAAATTCAATCGGAAGTTCTAAAAAATTTGAGCACACTCAAAAATCAATGATTTCGGACCATTTTGTTAACTTGTTGTTCTAAAACATTCGATCAACCCCAAATTTTATAGGAAAAAAATCATTTCCTGTGATTGGATTATTAAAGGATTTACCATACCACTTTTCTACATCAGGGACCGTCTAGAAAAAAAATTTGCATCTGTGCACCACTTTGACTACACTTGCTTGTTTGACCTTATTACATGGGGAAACATTTTCTGCACATTACTCTATAATATTTTTCACCCTGTTACAAAGATAGATATCAAGATAGTACAATGTATTGATGAAATATTTTTTAACCACTGGTAGCTCTCAAAAATTAAATAACCCTAGGTTACATCTAAAACTAGATTTTAACAGGACCTCTTTTCAAACACGTCTACACCCTGGCAGATGCAGGAAGAAAGAGGAAGTATTCATGGAGGCACATGCGCAGAGTAACACGACTGAGCTCTCTAAGGGGAGGTAACTTTTATTCTGCAATAGGATCTCTTAAGGAGGATATAGGCATAGCAATAGCAGGTGAAGATTTGAGCAACAAATACATATTTTGATATAAGCACTTTCTCATAACAGTTCTGCAATCCCTTGGCCTGGTAACATATTAAAATGCTGAGCTGTATCCAGATTTTAAAAATGACTTACTCAATTCTTTAAACCACTAACCTGATGTATAGCTCAGAAATATGGTTTTCATTACTATCACCATTTATACAAAATTTAGTGTATTACACACACAGCTCTTGTATTTGAATATTTCTGTGACCCTATGGCCCATTGATAAATACAGAGATATTATAATTTTGAGATCTACTTCAAGCGCTAAAAAGTCAGCCATTGCGGTGTTTGTGACCCCACCCTTCCAATTGTGTGAATTTCCTTAACCAATGTGCATAGAGACATTATAATGTTGAGACTTTACTATGTTGAGATATTATAATGTTGAAATATACCAACATACTGAAATGATTCGTGGAATAGTTTCATACCCCTGACACATAGTTTTAATATACATGTATGCACATCTAACAGGACGAAATACAAAACTTAGAGTCTAACACAGAGAACAAGAGACACAACTGGCTTCAACATACACCCACACAATAATTTGAGCTCAGTTTTGGTGTGCAACAGTCATACACTCTCCCAGGGGGTCGAAATTTACACCTGTTTACCTGTCAGAGACAGGTAATTTTTGAAAGAGACAGGTAGAGAAATAAAGTACCTTTCTCTATTGACAGGTAGCCAAAAATTTTGTTTTGGTGTTCAAAATATATCTTCAACAAAATTCATTCAAAACACCTACTAATAAGTGCAAGTAAAACAAGGTGTCATTAATTTATTAGTGTCTTGCAACATCTAAATTTGTCATTAATCTCAAATTAATTACATGCATGTGAAAATTTCAACGATTGCATGTTCAGGTAATTCTTAAAGGTGACAGGTAAACATTTTGGTCACCTGTCTCGTATGACAGGTAAATTATTTTGAATATTTCGACTCCTGCTCTCCCCACTGTATCCACTAACTCAGAAAATTACAACTGTCATCCTTGACCTCAATTTTGGTTCGTGATATATCGTCTCCGCCTAATGTATCAACTGATACAATAAAATGCAATTTTTATTGATTTCCCCAATTGGGGCTACAGGGAATTTGATCTCAGTTTTGGTATAGGACATATTTTCCCTAATGAATCCACTCACAAAATATTAGCAAGTTTCAATGATTTCCTGATTTTTAGGTCACATTGATCTTTGACCTCGACCTCAATTTTGGTACGCAACACATCATCTCCACCTAGTATATCCACTAAAAAACAATCGCAACTGTAAGCAGAAAACTGTCATAGATATAGACCAGACAAGAACGGTTCAATGATTTCCTGAATTTCAGGCTCAGTGACCTTTGGATGAAAATAGTGACCAATAACATTAGGCGGGGGGGTGAGTAGGCGAGATATCAGGTTTGTGTCCATATCTGGCATAAACTTCACTGTTTTCGAAGCTAAAGATACAATTACATAGCAGAAATAACTTCTATCCGTGATGGAGCATATTAATCATGGTAAATCCACGATATTAAGTGTATATGATCATGAAAAGTAATATATATCATATAATACAGATCACATGATCCTTTTAAAAAATAGTCCCAGTCGAGAGAGTGACGTAATGCATGAATGACCGTAGGAACACTCTCACTTTGGAGTTGGTTTTTAAATATGGCTCTGCTTTACCTGAGTGTTGCTTTGGTCTCCCATGCAAGTAGACACAGCTCTCTTTGAGAATGTCTGTTACATCAGAAATAATGTTGGAAATAAATGAATGCTTGGGAATTATTCCGAGTGTCACACGAGTCTCAGCTCTCCAAGCTTATGATCTAGTGCTGCCTCAAACATACGAGCCAGTAGGTCACCAAACGACTTTGCAATATGAATCAGATCAAGAGTAGTCATGCTAGTAGCAGAGTACCGTAACAATTTCCAGATCTGTTTTTACTCAGATTCTTCCAATAGACATGACCAAGACAAGACCAATACAGTGAGTGGCACTACAGCAGGAAGCAAAATATGACAGATGCAAAATAACTGACACACATTACAATTATAATATCAAAAGTTCTGTAAAGTTTGGAAAAAATGGATACCAATAATATGAAATAATGGGACAATCACAGACTGCGATAAATCTCCAAAGTACTGAATAGGTCACTAACAACATTTCTTCATAAAACTAAAAATATCTGATACATATATACATGTATATGTCTTGTTTCAGTCAAAATCGAACACGATTTCAAGTTTTCCTACTAACAAAATGTGTGACGAACGGACAGGATGTGATTCAATATGCCTCACACCAGCTCATCAGAAGGTCGATTTTACAAAATGGTGCTGCATTTTGTAAAAATATCAGAAACTGCAGTTCACCAGGGATGTAGTATTCTGTCACATTTTCTCTCGATTTGCAAGTGAAAACTAATTGGATTTACACATCTTTGCAGGGTTTTTTTAAGGGGAGTTGTCACTCTCTCTCCTCATTACTTACCTAACTTTTCTCTCAGGAGAGTTATTGGGGAAGGGGGGGGAGAGATTGTGTAGTTATATAGAAATGCTTGTGACATGAAGGGAATCCAGTACATTTTGAAAAGAAGGCACAATCAATATGTTATGGGGGAGGGGGAGGGGGGGGGGGCTGTTGGAGCATTGAGTGATTATGATGGACAAATTTTGACTTCCCGCAATGGAACTGAACTGATAATTTAATAGGTTTCCTGGATGTGAGCAATAGAAGTACATTTAAATGCTTCCAAACCAAGATTTAAATCCATGCAATGGGTATACAGGGCTTGTTTTTCCCGTCAGCACTCCCGCAAAATAATTTGCGGGAATCCAGCAGATTCCCGTAAAATTTTATCAATCTGTATAGAAATGATAGCACTGGATTCCCGTGGATTCCTGTGGAGCTGTGTTGTGAGAATCTATTTGCATTCCCGTGAATTCTGACGAAAAACAAGGCCTGGTATATAATATAATGGGTATAATTGCAGAAATAAAACTTTGGTAAAAAAAGGCTGTAAAAATGTTGCTCTGTGATCATCTCGACGACATGATGAGAGCAGGAACTGGGTGACCTCACTGGGGAAGGAGTAGCTAAAAAGTTTAATATAATTATAACATCTCATACCGAAATGCTAAGGAGCTGACATTTACATGCATGCTGGCAGGTCGCAAACAGATCTGTTGCCACAGGCACTAATGACTAGCGATGGTTTTCTTGTTTGGGTGGGGGGTGGGGGCTTCCCAAAATGTTCTGGATTTTACACTGTTGGACAAGGATGAAGTTTAGCCCACTTGAAGAGAGCGCAACATTGCAGTAAATAGCGGTGGGAACAGATCTGTTTGCGACCTGCAGGCATATTTTTCAGCTCCATAGCATTAAGGTCCGAGGCGCTATGTTCAACTTTAATAGCTAGGGAAGGGGCTGTTCATATATCACCCAATATTGGAAGGGGATTTGTTTTAAAATCTGACCCATTTCAATGCTGCTTCTATATCTGCCCCAGTGTAAACAAGCTTGCATGGAAATTGGCTTCAGTATATACCCACACATTAAGGCCGCTGTCACTTAATTGTTTATTTCTTGTGACCTTGCTTGTGAAAACATTCCTATTATGGCCACATCAACAGTGTCTTCGAGTATGATAAACACATGCATTTGTATTGTAGTGGTAGAGAGTGGCATTTGTTTCAGAGTCCCTTGTTTTAGGATAAAAATTTAAATCAACAAGAATATATGATAGAATTTTAGAGGAGAACTGGTGTGATAAAGAAAAGGTGGTTTAGGCCTTTTTCTTTGATTTCTAGGACTTGAAATCTGAAATCCCCGATAGAATTTGAAAAGAAAAAGATAAACAATCTTTGAATTCCGTTTTATTAGGTAACATTTATCCTACGAGGCAGAAATTTTTTTATCTGTAGTTATCTCTTCAAACCAGTAAAATTTTGTTCAATTCCGTGAACGCTGTGCATACAAGGAAATGAAACAGCCACAATGGAGGACGGCCATAATAGCAAGTTAAACCCCTACTATCTGTAGATATATTGACAGCCCCTTCACCCAGAGGGGGGCAGCCATGTACATGTGTAGATATATTGTCAGCCCCTTCTTCCAGAGGGGGGCATCCATGTACATGTGTGGTACTGTATATAATATCAAGGGACAATTTTAAGGCTTATTTAACATCGCCATTGTCATAAAGTCCTCGTAGCTTAGTCGTACCGTTCCTGCCATCGCTGTGTCTCGCTGTCGGAATGTGTCAGTGATGGACTTTAACATGACTGAAGCCTGGATGAAGTTGTCTAATGTCAGCTGTCGCCGGGCATTAACGTCGAATCGGCACACAACCATGTTGATGAAATTCATCGATAAGTTGTAACCCATCTGACTGAAAGCTAAAACAAGAAGAGAAAGGTTTTATGATTAATTTTCTCCTGTTCACCCGATTCCATTCCTCAGCCGGAATAAGGGAGCTCCTTGAAATTAGGCCATGAGTTCCTTGATACTAGGAATGGCATATGCCGGTGATCCAAATGGGATGCCCAGTTTGGTGTTCTGATCTGGATGGAAAGGTGTTCCAATTGGAATGGCATATGCTATTCCCCTCATGCCATTGCATGGTAAGCCAGCCTTTGTTTGTCGAGTTCCAAAAATTAAGCCATGGAGTCAAAGTTGCCTGGCCTGTGGGATATTGGATGGTCGATGCCTACGTATATATTTTTTTTCAAAAAATTATGAAAATTAATAAATATATATATATTTTTATTAAATCAATTTTTTGTTAAATATTTTTTCTGAGTGTATTTCTCTTTCATCTTTGGTTCAATTAAAGTCATTCAATAAAGTGTCAAGCCGAGTTACTACAGTTTTTAATTATCTACCATACCCTGCCCTCTATGACATAGAATAAAAGAGAAGTTGGGAATAGAACCGGTCAACATGGTCATTTCAAAACATTCTCAGAAAAGAACGAAAGCCTACCTTTCCAAATGCCATCCGTTTATTACTTCCCAAGTGGACCAGCCTTCGGAATATATGCGCTTTGAATACCTAAACCTTCTCGTGAGGAGAGAAATTCATTCTTCGCGCCAAAACACGGCTTTTCAAACTTTTCGCCAGCTCTCCGGCAAAACAGACTTCCCTCAGAATTTTAAGGACCGGGCTATACAATATTACCAGCGACGATTGGTCGAAATTATCTCCAAAAGTCAGGGGCAGATAATCCAGTGGGCGGGAGATGACTTCTGGAGATAATTTCGACCAATCGTCGCTGATAATATTGTATAGCCCGGCAAGTGTTTTTTGCCGGAGAGCTGGCGAAAAGTTTGAAAAGCTGTGTTTTGGCGCGAAGAATGAATTCCTCTCCTCAAGGGAAGGTTTAGGTATTCAAAGCGCATATATTCCGAAGGCTGGTCCACTTGGGAAGTAATAAACGGATGGCATTTGGAAAGGTAGGCTTTCGTTCTGTTCTGAGAATGTTTTGAAATGACCGTGTTGACCGGTTCTATTCCCAACTTCTCTTTTATTCTATGTCATAGAGGGCAGGGTATGGTAGATAATTAAAAACTGTAGTAACTCGGCTTGACACTTTATTGAATGACTTTAATTGAACCAAAGATGAAAGAGAAATACACTCAGAAAAAATATTTAAAAAAAAAAATCGATTTAAAAAAATATATATATATTTATTAATTTTCATAATTTTTTGAAAAAAAATATATATGTAGGCATCGACCATCCAATATCCCACAGGCCAGGCAACTGTGCATGGAGTTCCTAGAAGTTCCAACTCCATGCACCATGCCACTCTGTTTGGAATGCCTTAATGCCAGTTCCTAGCATGCTCCAATTTCAAGAAGCTCCCTAAGTCATCCAGGGTTATTCGCATTTGCACACATATTCCAATTACTGCAATTTGAAACCAGGGGAGACAACTCTTACATGTGAGCCTGAGCTGAAATATGCACAGCATAATATGTGAAAACTGACCAAGCATGATGATTATATTCTCCCAGTGTCAGAGTTTGTAATCTCCTAATCTGTCGGTGTAAACACCCTCTGACTGTATTGAGTCAAAATACGCGGTGCACATTCACATTCCAGGCACGGCGGAAGCAATTGGTGATTGGGGGGGCCACTATCACAGCACAAATAGGCGAGGGTCCAGGGGCCGCCCAGGCCCCGGAAGCTTCAGGGGTCTTAGATGGCCGGAGACGCATTCTAGCGTATTTCCGAGGAATAAAACAAGAAATCTTCACACATGTAATCTCTGTATTTTTTGACTGTTTTGTTGTTTCTCATTTTTTTTTAATATTCCCCGTCAAGAAAATTAGAATGTTCGAAAGTAGAAATAAATTAAATGTTAAATATATATCATTTTAATCAAAAGATATCTCAACAACACAGTTGTTTTCTACTTGTCATGCTTGTTGTGGAGCCGAACACAGGTCAACTTATAAGTGTGAATGAGCCATCCTGCATGATACAGTTCTGTATACCGGTACTCCTATCTCCATACCCGGTCTTGTAGGCAGATTTGGGCTGTACAGTTATTACTTTAATTGCCCGTTTAAAATATCAACCAATGAACGGAGGGTGTTTTGGGGCAATACGCTACCTTCGTGGAATCTCCGTTTAATTAGATTAAAGCTCAGTTTGAGGGAGCTTCTTGAAATTGGGGCATGCTACGGACATAAGGCATTCCAAACAGAAAGGAGAGAGATCGAATGAAGGTTTAATGTATCGTTCAGCAATATTTCAGCTATATAGCGACGATCAAACAAAATTCTAAGTACTCAGGTCACTAACTTAGTAATCCAACGCATTAAAACATACACACATTAAAACGTATGTAACAGCCCGATTTCGCTCAAATAACCCAAGATGCAATCCTCCCTCACCCGACTAAAAAGATCTTCCAAAGTATTGGCTCGATAAAAAACATCTCTTACAATCTTAAAATCTTGCTGCACCGAGTTGGAACTCCTAGGAACTCCATGGCATACCTTTTGGAACTGGGCAGACAAAGGATGGCTATGCCACAACAAGAGGGGGTGGCATAAGCCATTTCAAACTGGAACTCTAATCCATCCAGATCAGAACACCACACTGAGCATGGTGTATCCGATTTGCCTAACCGGCATATGCCATTCCAATCAAGGAACTCATGTTCTTATTTCAAGAGGCTCCTTAAGTAGAGAAGGAGCTGAAGGACAAACCCTTTGAAGTCCAAGAGGAAGCAACATGAAGGCGTATCTTAAAAAAAAAAATCTCGGGTAGACTATACATATCTGACTCCTAAGCAACCAGATTGAGACACTGACTGGCACTTAATTCGTTCATGGACATGTTCGGAGAGGTCATAAGCTCACAAATATTTCCTGTTGAAGTGGTTGATATTCATTGTAGTGTGAAAGCACGGATTTGACAGATGAATCATGACTTAGTTGAGATGATGAAATGAGCAAGGATGTCCCTCATGCTTACTGAAAAGTAAAATTTGCATTCAATACAGATATAGGTTTTTCGCTTTATCGGTTTTTTTATTTTATCAGTTTCTGCCTTTTTTCTGTTTTTTGTGTTTTTGTTTTGTTTTGTCTTTTTTTTTTCGCTGAAAATATTGGGGGGGCCTTGGCCCCCCCGGCCCCCCCTGTTCCGCCGTGCCTGCATTCAGCCTGTATCAATTTGATCGACACAGGAAGTGTGTATCAGCGTACAAGAGAGATGGAGAACGCATCCGCTATATATGGAAGCCGATAGGGGCCACTCGAATTCTCGCTATCTCGCCCTGTAGGTTTGGCCAGGCGAGATGGCGGGAATACGAAAATTAGGGGCGCGAATGGCCGATAGCGACCATTGGAAAGGTCGCGGCTCGAGTACACGCGAACGATGCCATTCACGTGCCATGACCTACCATTCGCGTGTTCTTGTCCTCTCGTAAACTCGCGTCAAGATAGGTCGTGACTCACTAATGGCATCGATCGCGTGTTCTCTTGCTGCGACCTTTTTGATGGCCGCTATTAGACATTGGCGCCCCATATTCTCGCGTTTGTGTGCCGCAACCCAGGGGTCGAAATTTACACCTGTCTACCTGTCTCTGACAACTTTTGAAAGAGACAGGTAGAGAAATAAAGTACCTGTCTCTATTGACAGGTAACCAATAATTTTGTTTTGGTGTTCAAAATATATCTTCAACAAAATTCATTCAAAACACCTGCTAATAAGTGCAAGTAAACAAGGTTTCATTAATTTATTAGTGTCTTGCAACATCTAACTTTGTCATTAATCTTGAGTTACATGTTCATGTTACGATTGCATGTTCAGGTAATTCTTAAAGGTGACAGGTACACATTTTGGTCACCTGTCTCGTGTGACAGGTAAATTATTTTGAATATTTCGACCCCTGCGACCTATCCTGAGGCGAGTTTACGAGAGGACGAGAATGGTAGGTTGCGGCAGGCGAATGGCATTGTTTGCGTGTTCTCGAGTCGCGACCTTTCCAATGGCGGCTATCGGCCATTCGCGCCCCTAATTTTCATATTCTCGCCTATTAAAGGCGAGAACGCGAGTGGCCGCTCTCGGCTTCCATAACTATATGTTACAGAAGAATGAATAAATTAGATGTTCAACTATTAGACAAGAGCATGAAGTACAGCGTCTTCTTTAGCTAGGACATCCTAAGCTCGCTTCGTTCCGTTTAGAAATGACGATGCTGATCAGGGGTCGAAATAGGCCCCAACCACTTACAGGACATTTGTAACAAGAGCCCAAGGGGCTTCAATATACGCCCGTATATCTGGAATTAAATTGGTTCAAATTTCAAGGTTGTTTAATAGCCTTGATTCCAATTGATCTAGCAATCCAGAGAAAGGTCTACAATTTTTTGCTTATAAGAATGTAACATATATCACATCCTATATTGAATGATAAACTAAAATGAGCTTAACTCTTGGTAACTAGTTGACCTTGAAGCAAGAGCTTAGAGCTCACATATCCCACACTGAAATCGACAATAGTCAAACACAAGAAAATAGTAGTTTTCCTGCAAATGAATTCCTTTCAGATGAGAGAATTTTTCATGAAGGAAGAAGAAAGAGATGAAGTAAACCTTTGTCCTTGAGTTAATAAACAGGTGTGAAGTTCATAAAGGACTCCTCTCCCCGTTAAATTAGTAAATGTATGGTTTTTATTTCACAACAGTTTAACTAAATGAAGCGTTTCAAACATGGAGAACAACTCCACAGGACAATATCATATAAATGCAGGGGAAAGAACTTTGAATATTCCAACAATATTCCAACACATTTAGTCAGCTAAGCTCGATTCAGTTTTGGGGGACTGCGACCTAGACCTTTGACAAATTGATCTCATATGTATGGCTCCACTTTGCCATGCGAATAAGGTATACTCAAAGTTTGGTACCAATCCATACCTTGAAACTAGAGCTATCGCATGGACAACAAATGTTAATGGATGAATGGACAGAACACAACATCGCATTACACGACCTCGTCTTCGTGAGGCATATGAAAATGTGACTTAATGATTTCTTGATTTTGGGGTCACAGTGACCTTGACCTTTGACCTTGACTTCAATTTTGGTACACAACACACCGTCTCCCCTCAATTTCTCAATGAACACAAAAAATCATGATTTTTAATGATTTCCTGATTTTGGAGTCACAGTGACCTTGACCTTTGACCTTGGCCTAAATTTTGGTACATGACAAACCGTCTCCCCTCAATTTCTCAATGAACACAAAAAGTCATGATTTTTAACAATTTCACAATTTTGGGGTCACAGTGACCTTGACTTTTGACCTTGACCTACATTTTGGTATGTGACACATTGTGTCCCCCTAATGTATCTACGGATACAAAAAATGTTATTTTTAATAATTTCCTAATTTTGGGGTCGGTGACCATTGACCTTGACCTAATTTTTGGTATGGATCACTTCATTTCCGCACACTGAATCCACTCACAAAAAATTTGAAATTTTAAACGATTTCCTAATTTTTCGATCACACTGACCTTTGACCTCTGACCTTGACCTACATATAATATACAACACATCGTTCCCCCCCTAGGGCATCCACTCACCAAAAATTAGAACCGTACATAGATAACTGTCAACGATCAATGATTTCCTGATTTTTGGCAACAGTGACCTTTGACCTCTGACCTCGACCTCAATTTTGGTACGCGACACATCGTCTCCACCTGGCGTATCCACTCACAAAAAATTGCAACTGTGGACAGAAAACGTTCACAGATATAGACCGGACACGAACACTTCAGTGATTTCCTGTTTTTTAGGCCAGTGACCTTTGACCTGTGACCTCGACCTTCATTTTGGTACGCGACACATCGTCTCCCCGTAGGGTATCCACTCACCAAAAATTGAAGCTGTGGATAGGAAACTGTCCCAGATATAGACCGGACACGAGAACCGGACAGACGGACAGATGGACGGAAACCGCCATCACATAATACGACCGCCTTTTGGGCAGGCGTATAAAAGGCGGTCGTATAAAAATTGTCCTGCATCCAATAAATATGTATGTAAATTATCTAAAAAACTACAGGACATGACAATTTTTTGCCTGCAAATAGATAGTAATTTCTAGCCCTGCTGATTGACTGAAAGCCATGCACACAAAAGATTCGTGCCACATTTTTACCCCAGTACAATCACAGGGTAGGCTCAGTACATGTATCGGACAGTAGGAGATATACAATCTGATGCCATGAGAATGGAGGATTGTGACCAACAATAAACGAGAGGTGACTGACAATTTTATCATTGTGTCACATTGTGGTTTTCTGAATTGCAAGGGACCAATTGCTGAATTCTGGGAAAGTTTATAAATTTTAGTGCATGGACTTCCAAGTTCGGCCTTGCCCTAAAAATATAAACTTTCCCACACTAACCATGCATCAAGTAACCACTGAGCATGCCTATGAAAACATTGTTTCTTAAATATCTCACCAGTATGGAGTTCTGCAGCCTCAATTCCTCCCGATCGATCTCGGTCATATCTCTGAAATACCTCTCGCCACTGCTGTATATATGCCCATAATGACTGGAACTCCATCAAGTCTATCGTACCGCTTTGGTCACGGTCGAACATACCTTTTTAAGTACATCAAAGAGAAAATTAAATTTAAACAAGGGTTCATACACCTGCAGATATTAAAATTTTCAGGCCTTAAATTCACATTTTTCAAGTTCATTTTTAACGGCCAAGTATCCCTGCAGCCGTTTAGCCAATTGCGAATTATCTCCCCTGATTCTAAATCTTCAGATTCCACTTCACGATCTCATACACTCCTTCAAATGAAAAATGAATGTATTTCTTTCCTAATTTCACAGAACAACTTTCTTGACATAAGCAAGTTCTTTTACAAATATTGGAAAGATCTTTGCCTCTGGCAAATTTCCAGGCTTCTCAGGCAAAAATGTGGATTTTCAAGGCTTCAAAAAAGCCATTTTATTTTCAAGGCTATTCTAGGTTTCCATGTCCTATTTGAATCCTGTTAAACACAAATCAAGCGAGTTCCAGATCCTAGATGTTATCCCAATTCTGCTGTCAACATTGTGAGACCAGCACTAGTGCACACACTGATAATAGGCAGAATAAATGGCCTGACTAGAGAAGATTGACAGGCAGACTCAAATGCGTTCAGGGCAAGAGTATAACCCATCTCCTGCAGGTATATCCCATGTCTGGTAGGAAACATGCCAAATCTAAGGGCTGTTTCAGAAAAAACAAGAGCCCAAGGGGCTTCAATATACGCCCGTATATCTGGAATTATATTGGTCCAAATTTCAAGTTTGTTTAATAGCCTTGATTCCAATTGGTAGCTAGCAATCCAGAGAAAGGTCTACAATTTTGCGCTTGTGAGAATGTAACATATACCACATCTTATACTTGATTCAGTTTTGGGGGACTGTGACCTTGACCGTTGATCGATTGATGTATGGCTCCTCTTTGCCATGCGAGTAAGGTATACTCAAAGTTTGGTACCAATCCTTGAAACTAGAGTTATCGCATGGACAACAAATGTTATGGATGAATGGATAGAACGCAACATCGCATTACATGACCTCGTCTTCGACAGGCATATGAAAAGGTGACTTGTTATGAATTCCTGATTTTGGGGTCACAGTGACATTGACCTTGACCTAAATTTTGGTACACAACACATCGTCTTCCCTCAATGTATCAATGGACACAAAAAAATCATGATTTTTATAAATCTCATGATTTTGGGGGTCACAGTGACCTTGACGTTCGGCCTTGATCTACATTTTGGTACATGACACATCATGTCCCCCTAATGTAGCCACTGACACACAAACAAAATATTTTTCAAAGATTTCTTGATTCTGAAGTCACAGTGACCTTGACTATTGACATTGACCTAAATTTTGGTACATGATAAACCGTCTCCCCGTAATTTCTCAATGGACACAAAAAATCATGATTTTTAACAATTTCATGATTTTGGGGTCAGTGACCTTGACCTACATTTTGGTATGTGACACGTCGTGTCCCCCTAATGTATCTACCGACACAAAAAAAATGTTATTTGTAATAATTTCCTGATTTTGGGGTCACAGTGACCTTTGACCTTGACTTTTTTTTTGGTATGCGACACTTCATTTACCCCTATTGAATCCACTCATAAAAAATTTGTAATTTTTATTGATTTCCTGATTTTTACGTCACACTGAACTTTGACCTTGATTCTGGGGTCAGTGATCTTGACTACTGACCTGGATCTAAAGTTTGGTACATGGCAAAACGGCTACCCGTAATTTCTCAATGGGCTCAAAAAATCATGATTTTTAACCATTTCACGATTTTGGGGTCACACAGTGACCTTCACCTTTGACCTTGACCTACATTTTGATATGTGCACATCGTGTCCCCCTAATGTATCTACTGACACAAAGAAATGTTATTTTTAATAATTTCCTGATTTTTGGGACAGTGACCTTTGACCTTGACCTATATTTGGTATGCGACACTTCATTTCCCCCTATTGAATCCACTCACAAAAAATTAGAAATTTTTAATGATTTCCTGATTTTTCAGTCACACGGACCTTTGACCTCTGACCTCGACCTACATTTGGTATGCAACACATCGTTCCCCCCTGGGGCATCCACTCACCAAAAATTAGAACTGTAGATAGAAAACTGTCAACGATCAATGATTTCCTGATTTTAGGCAACAGTGACCTTTGACCTCTGACCACAACCTTAATTTTGGTACACGACACATCGTCTTCACCTAGCGTATCCATTCACAGAAATTTGCAACTGTGGATCGAAAACCTTCACAGATATAGACCGGACACGAACACTTCAGTGATTTCCTGTTTTTTTTTAGGCCAGTGACCTTTGACCTCTGACCGTGACCTTCATTTTAGTACGCGACACATCTTCTCCCCAAAGGGCATCCACTCACCAAAAATTAGAACTGTAGACAGAAAACTGTCCCAGATATAGACCGGACACGGCGGACGGAAACCGCCATCACATAATACGTCCGCCTTTTGGCGGGCGTATAAAAAGTACACGCGATGGAGGGGGAGGAGGTGGCGGGTGGGGAGATTTTTCCACTCTATGGTATATATGTGGTGGCTGGTATTCAATCATTTAACATTTGGGAGATAGGATAAATGGTATATGGGGTTGAAAATTTTGTCTTCTTCCCCACCCTATGTACGTACTATTTTCTGCAACAGCCAAGAACTGTTTCACATTACATGTATGTCTAAACACTGATGATACCACCGCAGGCGCAGCAATAGTCCCCCTATTGAAGGACAACATAAGATTTGGCATTCTTCATTTGGGTTTGATCATTCTCAGGACATACCGATCATAAGCCTGCAGGTTTCAGCATTGAAGTGACTCCAGTTAGAATTGGTCAGGGCCTGCTGTAGTTCTATTGCTGTTATCTTCCCTGATCTATCCGCATCTACAGACATAAACCATTGATGGACCTGTGGATTCACACCCGGGGGAACCATGCCTGCTGAAATACAACACCATCACAAGTTATATTTTCTTTTACATCTTCGTGTCACTGAAGTAGATATTGTCCATCTTCCAACACCAGTACACCGATGTAATACTAATAGGTCAAACCAGCATAGGCAAAAATGAATGGTATACCATTCTGATCAATCTGTGACTTGCACATTATTGAGAGAACAAAAAAGAACCTCTCTGTACAATGATCCTTGACTTCAGCTGATCGGCTACGGGTTCACATATTTTCACTTAGCCCCAATTTTTAACATGGAGAACATTTTGAACTGGTGATAGCGGGCATATTTTCATGTAATATTTGCCAAATTATACATTATTCTAAAAATAATGACATTTTCTTTGAATACTGGGAAAAGTACATAATTATGCCAGTTATCGATGGTTCAAAATAATCTCCCAGGTTAAAAGAAAGGGAGAACTCAAAATATACGAACCAGTAGCTGATCAACTGAAGTCAGGGTTCACTGCACAGACAAGCTCTACTTTGTTACCTCACTGAAGTGTAAGTGACGGATTAGGAAATTTATGAATGAAGCAGCTCACACCTGACTGAACAAAGTCAATCTGTTGTACATGTAGGATATTCCTACAGGTGAAAATATTTGCCCAATCACTTTTAATATTGATACAGTCTGCACAGGTGAGACTAACTCCATTGTCAGGCTGAAAAGTGGACAGGCAGATCTATACTCGGGCACAATTGGCCCTTCTGCAGAATGTGGGTGACCCCAAAACCACCATGACCACCTGTTGCGGCAGGTGGCTTTAAATTTTGAATTCGGATCCCATGCGAGCTCACTATCTTCAGTGTGACTTCACCGAAAGTATAACAAAGTCCAGTATCGGTGAACTCCATTCAAATACTGGGAATGATTACAAATCAATCAAATTGATCAAACTATGAACAGGAAGAATCTGACAAAAACTAAGATTTTTTTGGACCATTAAAACCTGTACTCACCTGGTGCCCCATAAGGAGCCCCATAAGCTTGTTGACCAGGAGGAGCTCCATACCCAGGAGCGCCATACCCAGGCTGTGAGGGAGGGGCACCGTAAGGGGCTTGACCTGGAGGAGCACTGTATCTCTGTTGTCCTGGAGGGACTCCATAGCCAGGTTGTCCTGGGGGTGGAGCACCATAGGCTGGTTGTCCGGGAGCACCATATGCACCAGGAGGTGGAGCCTGTAATATGAGAATTGAGTTGAAATCCTGGGTTAAATATGTACACACCATGTACATACATGTATGTAGTTACAAGTGTTGTCTTGATGGACATTGCAATACTAGTATCATACAAATGCAGCCTTACTACATGTACTATGGCTTATTTTCAAACAAGAATCCTTTATCCACCCAATTTTCAAATTTGGTCAAAACTAATTACTATCCATCTTGACATTTTCAGGTTAAATACTACACTAACGTTCCGTCATTTACCTTGACTTACTGAATAGAGTAAACTGTTCAAACCGAGAAACGCATGTGATGTCATATAGCCAATCAAGATAGGAGCTTGCCAACACCGAGCAGCTAGGATTTTCTGTGATGTCTGCCCGTGTGATCTCCAAATATGGCAAGTGGTGGGTGTATTGATGTTAATTTGCTTCGAATAGCCAATCAAATTTGAATTTTAAAGAGGTCACACATTGCACTTCTCCTAATATGGACCACCGAATATTTATAGAGCTATGACATCACCAGGCCTGTATTCTGATCAGATAATGTGTTACGTTCAGCCAAGGCAACACGTGTAGTGTTAGACTTGGTTAAGCGAAGATGATTACTATCATGCCTGTCATAACTGTAGATCAAAAGATATCATCGAAAAACCTTCTTAGTCAGATTCATTCCTGGGTTAAGCATCGATTCCACCGATTTATTAGTTCTGCTTAATTCAAGATGTTGTGATACAGAACACCACCGAAGGTTACATGGCTTGGTGAAGACCCACTGTGCGGAGAATGCTAGAGTGTTTGTTTTTTTCACTCTGTACTGTAGTGTATAATTGACTGAAGGCAGGGAGATTAGAAAATTCCCCTACTTGTCAATCTCGACAGATATTGAAATAGAAACTGAAAAATATCAATTTTATAGTTACATTTAATTTGTATGTAATTTTAGTCAGTGTGAATGCCAATCAGGCTTAACCCAACGGCAAATGTAGCATCAAATTGAGTGAGTGAGTGAATAGCATTTAACGTCGCTTTCAACAATATTTCAGCTATATCAAGACGAACCAACTAATCACCACCCAGCCCTGTTGTGTTCCTGCTACTTCAAAGAACAACTCTTTGAAGCAGCATGGAACCAGACACCCTCCATCCACCCTATAAAACACTGAGGACAGCACACAAGACACAGACAGGACGCTTACACGGTGCAATAAAGACAAGTGAATTACAGTGCTAGAAATTATCAAGTTCTTGTTGCTTCTCAGCAAAAGCATCAAATTGATCGCCAAGTGTCAACAATAGTACTGGACCAGTATTTTCCCAGTGTAGTCCCTACAGGTGAAAATATTTACCCAATCACTTTCAATATTATTCTTACATTTCATATCCCTTTATTTCTCAGGTGAATTTGACTTAATATTTGTGTATTGTTCGACACTTGTAGATCAATTTGAGGCTGCAGATCAATTTGAGGCTGCATTTGATGGATTAAGCCGGATTGACATTCCCATTGATCAAAACAATGTACAAAATAAATGCACATATGAAATTATTATTTTTCATTTTTCTTCTTTCAATATTTTCCTTGTGTCGTGATTGACAAATGGGTGAATTTTCATGGCCACTGAGAATAAATTGCCAAAAGACTGACAAGGGTGGGAAAATCCCGCTTAAGCATTTAAGGGGATTAAAATCAGATTTATCAAAATTTCCAACCCCTTGTCAGTCTTTAGGTGATTTCTTCCCCATGGCTTGGGGTAAGGTCATGTAAATTCACCCAACTTCCAATCTAGACACGATGAAGATACTGAACATTTTTGTTTTCAAATTTACATTTATATGGTGTGTAATTTTCGTCAATGGGAATGTCAATCGGGATTAACCAAGACAAGTATAAAAGAGAGAGAATTAAAATTTAATTTCGCTTTCGTCAAGTATAAGAACCCAAAATGCAGCTGATCAAATTGATCTACAAGTGTCCTAGGTTCGATCTAGGTCGGGAGGCAAAAATTTTGGGATAGAAATGGCTAAACCCTATGTTGTCAATACTCCTTTTCGCGGTTACAAATTTACAACAACAACACCATGTTAAACGCACTGCATTCTGGGATCGGAGAGGTGATACTTTTACTTCCTGTGCCGCTAGATTAACACAAGAAGCCCAATGTAGGGACTGATCTGCTGGTGATTTTACTAATCCTACTGGGTAAATTGTTATGAAACTCGAGAAATCAACATAAAATAAACTAGGAAGTGTTGACATGCTCTGATGTCAATTTTTCAGTCTTGCATATTTTGAGAGATAAATAATCTATTTATAGCGTAGAAAAAGGGCCGTCATCACCCCCGATTCTTGTTACCACCAAACGATGCCTGGGTGTAATCCTGGACGAGAGACTGACCTTAGTTCCTCATGTCGACCACATTTGCAGCACAACTATTCGTGTAATAAATGGTCTCACACACCTGCTGAGATGGTCAACAGTGGAGATGTCTGTGCAGTTTTACTGTACACTGATTCGCCCCCATCTGGAAAGAACCTATCCCATCTGGTGCGCGGTCTCACACTCGGCAATGAAGAAAATTGAACGTGTACATCGTATGGCGCTACTCCGCGCCAGTGGTGCCTTCTCTAGCACTCCAACGTGCTCCCTGGAAATATTATGGCATGCCACCCCCACCCAGCTCAGACTCGAAGTTTTAGTGCAAGAGTTCATCCGCATTATGCATAAACCAGCGGGCGATCATCTACGTACACATGTATGCTACCTCAGGGACGACAGGGTATTTCGGGATCACCGTCTCCTAACTCCACTACATAAGCTGCAGATGCTTCAGCGAGATCTTCCAGGTTGTTTGAGGTTGTCCGAAATCGAACCATCTACCGAGCCAATATCACCACTTGTCCGCCTAAGCTACGACATACCAGAAGTAAAGATAGCAAACAACGACTACGGCTCATCCAACATGTCCAAGAGTAGGACTGCTGAACAAGCCTTTCGGGCTAGGACAGACACGCTCGACCAACTGGAGGAAATCCAAGGTGCCATGATCATCTTTACTGATGGGTCAGCTTTAGAAAACCCAGGTCCCTGTGGGGCCGCGGCAGTCTGCTACGTGGAAGGTCTAACAGCACAACCGATCATGCTGCATAAGCCCGTCTCGAGTCTCAGCACTAGTTATCATGGGGAAATTCAGGCCATCCAACTGGCAACGGATTTCTCCCTGTGTTACAGAGAAACACATGTTTTTGACTGTGTCCACATTTTCAGTGACTGCATGTCTGCCATAACCAGTGTATCGACGACTGAGCTGCATCCCATCCATCAAGACCTGATAGATACCATTCTTTCTGAGATCACCTTCCTCAAGAGCCTAAATACAACGACAGTCATTCACTGGATGGCCGGTCATGTGGACCTAAATGGAAACGAGTTAGCGGATCAACAGGCTAAAGCTGCTGCCACTGAAGCCATAAACATCCCCCCAACAAAACTATCCATGATGGCTGCAAAGGAGCTCCTTAGGAAGTGCTCAGCAAGGAGGTGGCAGCGCGGCTGGAATATTTCTGACAAGGGGAGATCACTGCATGCCCTTATACCGGCAATCCCTAGGGAAAGGAAAAAGTCGCAAATTCCAAAGGAGGCAGAAACCAGATATATACATTTGTACGTGCTGTAGCGGGTCACTCTTGTCTAAATTCACATATGTTCAAGTTGGGTCTGGCTGATTTTCCACTTTGCACCTGCGGCACTGACGTGCAAACCCTCGAGCAAGTGATCTTTGCCTGTGAACAGCTATCACAGCATCGTGAAGTTCTCCTGAACCAGGTGGAGTCCATCTACACCAAACATAACACTCCAGTCTGGGAGCGGTCAATAGACCTGGACTCTATGTTAGTCCCCAGTCACAGTGGATTGACTAAACGATATGCCATTGCAAGGACATTTGCTGACTTTCTCATGCATATTGAAAAGATCTAACTTTCCAATGCAGCAAACAAACGGACTACAAGCCATCTTTATATATATAAAATAATGAAAGCAAACAAAAAAATTGTTTTTCTCTTTTTTTCAACTTTATTTTACTTTGTGTCGGGCTGAAGACCGAAATAGCAGTTAACTAAGTGACAATTTTTTCACCAAGACCAAGTGAAAGTAGAAGGCTGTCCAATTGTGAAATTTTACCAGTGTGACATTATTTTTGGCGCGCAATAGGCCAATTCAAGACAACATCATCATCATGGCTATATCGTGTTCTAGTACTGTGTCAAAATTTGATCGATTACTTTCTCCTGGTCATCCAATGCGCCACCGTGGATAACAAAGTGTATGACGTGCTAATATTCTACTACCGTAACCCGACATTTCACATTGATCTTATCGAGAGCTTATTAAACTTTGGTCATGTACACACTTCTCCGAATAACCTTATAAATACTCTTTTTGTGGATCGATCTAACTGTCTATATATACTCGTGTTTTACTACCGAAATCCGTTTTTTAACATTGGCCGCTGCCAGTGGGACGGTAGTATAACACGAGTATATATAGACAGTTAGATCGATCTAACTGTCTATATATACTCGTGTTTTACTACCGAAATCCGCTTTTTAACATTGACCGCTGCCAGTGGGACGGTAGTATAACACGAGTATATATATATACACGGTGGTAGTAAATTCACTGTTTGAGTCAGATGTTTGGGAATCTAAAACTGCTTAAAGAGGGTTTTTTTGATGGGGCCTGTTAAAAAAAAATGGGGCATGGTTTTTTGGGGGGGGGGAGGAGAGTAATATATCAGTGTTGAAGAATGGTTGCGGTCATTGCGACGGTAGTATAACATTTTGATGAAAACAAAAATGTTAGATTTAAATTTTTCGACTTTCGTGGCTACCTATAATTCTATATTTTGCATAACGATTAGAAATGATATCCCCTTTGTTGTGACATATTATTGCCTTGTCATCACGAGCACAACACGTACGCTCAAGATGCGTGTCCGATAACTGACCTGTGCGCCCTGTTCCGACACCAGTAGTAAAAGAAGAGTAAATGACTGACCTTCACATCTGTGTATGTGACTCTTCTTATATTACCGTCCTGATTGCCGCAACTAATATTAAAATACCGGAATGCAATACTGAAACCCTAGTATATACTTTCCCATCCACAGGTATTATATAGTCAGTAACTTATGTATGGAAAAGTGTTTTTTATGTAGACTGTTATTCATCCACATCTGTCTATATCATTATCGCTCCACCAGACACATGCTACCACAATGCCTCGGGCAATGTTAAAAAGCGGATTTCGGTAGTAAAACACGAGTATATATAGACAGTTAGATCGATCTAACTGTCTATATATACTCGTGTTATACTATCGTCCCACTGGCAGCGGCCAATGTTAAAAAGCGGATTTCGGTAGTAAAACACGAGTATATATAGACAGTTAGATCGATCTAACTGTCTATATATACTCGTGTTATACTACCGTGCCTCTGGCAACCGCCAATGTTAAAAACCGGGATTCGGTAGTAAAACACGAGTATATATAGACAGTTAGATCGATCCACAAAAAGAGTATTTATAAGGTTATTGGGAGAAGTGTGTACATGACAAAAGTTTGAATAAACTCGAGATAAGATCAATGTGAAATGTCGGGTTACGGTAGTAGAATATTAGCGCGTCATACACACTTTGTTATCCACAGTGACGCATTGGATTACCAGGAGAAAGTAATCGATCAAATTTTGACATGGTAGTAGAACACGATATAGCCATCATCATCATGTAACCGCGAAAAGGCTTATCACAAAATTAAAAGTCAGTAGGGTTTAGGCTTGTTGAACTAGTTCACGCACATGCATTTTTTGAGAGCCATCAACGCCGCCATCGGATTACGATGCGACTTATTACATAAAGACTGACAAGAGGTCGGCAAATTCAGTTCGGGAAATTGCAGAATTCGGGAACGTTGTCGAATTCGGGAACAGTACAGGAACATCAAACATTCAGCAAAGTTCCCGAATTCAGCAACGTTCCCGAATTTGGGAACTCAATTATAACATGGAGAATATAGGACTGAAGAAACATTTTCTCACTTACAACAAAAAAGACAGCTAGAATTTTGAAATCACAGCATGGAATATCAAGAGAACAAATGTTGTTACTCATTGATAGAAAAATTATAACGCCGTTCATTGAAAAGAAGTGTCAGTTACGTTTTTAGATGAAAAGTATGTGGCCAAAGTTCCTGAATTCGTAAACCTGTTTATTATTGAGGAAATAGGACAAAAACACATTTTCTCACTTTCTGCAAAAACGACAGCTAGAATTTTAAAATCACAGGATGGAATTCAAGAGAATGAAAGATGTCATCTATTGATGTAAAAATAATGCCGTTCATTGAGAAGTGCCGATTACGTTTTTAGTGGAAAAAGTGACCCAGAGTTCCCAAATTCGTAAACAATCAAAGCCTACTGTTCCCGAATTCGACAACGTTCCCGAATTCTGCAATTTCCCGAACTGAATTTGATTATATCAGATTTTCGGGCACCCTTAACATGCATAAGGACTTCCTAGCGTGGAATTCGAATTAATTTCCAGTAGGCGTTGCTATAAAACCTGGAAATACTAGTATTCAGTCACTGATTTCGAAATTGCCGATTGCGAAATCATGGTTCATGGTTTCTTGAACGATCAACATTAAACTCGTTATAAAGGGTCCAATTTTCAACACCAACTGAAAATAGAAATCGGTTTCACTCATAATTCACGGGGCCTCACGGTGACACATACAGACACACACGGATCGCTTCATGAACCACCCAGCATCATTTCTGTAAATATCTAGCGACAGTTTAGAATTGACAACACGAATAAAAGTTTGAATAACTTACTTGACCATAACCGTAGCCCGCCATGATTGCGGACGTAAAATCGACCGGTTATTGCGAAAATGCAGATTCCCATTATGGATGGAAAACGGACTTCGTACAGACACTCAGTTATTCCCCCTGTATCCAGGGAGTATCCGTGTACCGGTACCGGTATTTGGATTTTTATAGTGAAGCGCGAATTTCGCATCTGCATACCCAAGTCGACTTCTCCGTTACCACTTCCAATTACTACTAATGAACTTCTGCTTCTATTTTTGGTATGATAATTCTTCCGGACAACTCTCGCTAAAAAGAGATTGATCAGCTGTTGAAGTCCCATCTGCTATCAACGACCCGCGTAACTGGGGTAGCCT